>QBDW01005321.1:0-28662 GCA_003261595.1 Maconellicoccus hirsutus | reverse complement strand
AAATTTAAAATTATTTTTATTAATATTTTTATTTTACATTATTATAAATTTTTATTTAACTTTATTTTTAAATAATTTAAATTCAATTTTTTGCATAAATTTTTTTAAGTGGTGATATCTCGGCTCGTAAGACGAAAATTGAAAATCTAGCCCGTCGTTAAAATAATTATAAGGAAAAGATTTATGAAAAAAAATTGAAAAATTTTCAGTTTCCACGGAAATAAGTGGTAATTAAGTTTAGAGAAACGAAGTTCGCGGGGATAAATTTCAAGATGGCAGTTGTACAATTTTAACGCATTTGAAAAATTTCTGATTGCGCATTGTTTCATTACGTGCAAATTCGTTCTTACATTTTCTTACGCACAATGTTGATCATGGACAGGTTCGTTCTGATTCTAAACGAACCACGATCAGGGAGTTACTCAGTTTCTAGAAATTCATTCCGATCTCAAATGGCAAAGAATAGCCTTAAAAAAAATCCCTGGTTCATGACGTCATCAATTTACAATGAAAAATAAGACTTATGACGTCACTGATCTAGCTTGTCTGATGAATGATGCGAAATTTGATACAAAATTCATTTTTCTAATTGAATATTTCAGTTATATTTCTTTTACTGGAGCGAATAAATCTAATCAGTGTTCCACCCTCTCCATCCCTTCACCCCCCTTTCCCTTCAAATTTTACCACAGGCTAAACATAATTAATCCATATTAAGACGAGACGTCTAACCTCAGAAGAAGGTAAATTCATACTGAGCCAGAAAGGCTAGGTTACCGGTGAAGTGAACATACAGTATAAAAAGAGGGGGAAGAACGTCCTTAAATAGCTTTGGACTAATGAGTTGATAAAAATAAAATGAATTCCATAAACAAAAAAAGGGCAATAGAAAATCCAAAAAATGGGGGTAAGAAATCTTCAGACAAATAGTGCCAAACAATGGCCATAGGAGATCTATCAAGGGTGCCTGAACAGTGACCAAATCCAAGAAGAATTTACTGTAATGGAAATTTGAATCATTGGTACCATGCAACATGTACTTTGGTAATCCTCAACTTCCTATTGATTGATTGATATCCTGTGTACTTTTTGGGGGTTGAAAGGTTCCACATTTTGGTTTCGTCGCGATAACTTCTTCGGTTGTTGAAATGTAGAAAAAATGTTTCCATGAAAGTCGTAGAGTATGAAAAAATGAAACTTTTTTATATAAAACTTTTTTTTGTTGGAGGCCTTTCTTTTAATTTCGAGAGAACACAATTGCATCTTTCAGGTTGAACATCGCTTGGACTTGGAGCATGTATCTTCAGCTTCGTTCCATCAAATATCAAACATCAAAAAGGCTTTTTGTCATGAGTATTTAATCATGCTTCAAATTCTCAAGGTGTTCTCTTAGTCTCTCATCTTGGACAAGGAAAACCACTTGAAAAACAGCATCTCGCGTTAAATCACGTAGTAACAATAAAATTACATAACGGTTAACTAGATCGTTGTTCGTTATGGAGAAGCCATGAAGTGCATATTTCACAATTCCAAGGGGACTTAACCCTTGTAGCGAAGTTTTTGTCTAAAAAATGACCATATCTGGGATTCAAGGAACCTACTAAGATATTTGGGCAAGGCGGCTTATGGATCTTCGGCTTGGTATACGATTTGTATTACGGAGATTGCGAGTGATTGTGGTTAAAATAATTAATAACCCATTTTACAGCGACGACGTAGTAATTTCGTGCCTAGTGATTTAAAACGGTAAAAGGGCTTACAATAAACAAGTTTAAGTTGTTGCTTTTCAATATAGATTGTAATCCGTTTACGCATCAACCAATACAATCATACGATATTAATTCAACCCCTCGACAGCATTAGCGTATAATGTTTCCCCTTTTCAGCGGCGTAATTTCCATCCCCTTTTTCACTTTTTTCTTCTCGTTCAATGAGGTTATTAGCGACAAATGTAATTTCGATAATCGTCCCTGCTGCATCGTACTCACCTATAGATTAATTTCCTGCGAACGCTCCTCTTAAAGAAACCGCTACATCCGTTGCATGCCAATATACCGTAATGCTTCCCGGAGCTTGTATCTCCGCAGACGACGCATGTCAACCCTAAACATTTACTTTTACCGTTTGAGGCGCCGTGGTACTGAGGAGGCGTCCTGGTAGCTCGGACTACTGTTTGTTGACTCGAACAAACAGGCCCTCCGAGGCACAAAGCCAAAGGATGTACAGGACTACAAGTAGGCGAGCATTTATCCGAGTTAGCACCGTGGATGGTATCTGTAACAAAGACCATTTGCATGCTTTATACCCGTCGCGCGCATGGTATCGCATTAATTATACTAATCGAAAATATTACGTAGGAAAAACGCTGATACGAAAGCTCCAAGTTGCCACCACGTATCGGACTAATGTACATGGCCTGTTGCTTTAATATCCCTTCGGTAAATCCTTTTGTTGTCGGCTGCGACAATATAAATACGACGAATTGTAATGAAATCAAGCAAATTGATTGTCCTACACGCTTACACGCCTTCTCTCGGGACGAAATCTACGAATAATAATGAGCCTAGGCTAATTTTCATATTTGCGCGTTGTGTATGCGTGCCCGATGCTTTAATTAATTCCGAATCTTCGTTCGGTTCTTGGCTGCGTGATTCGATTATCGAGCCGGATTTACCGAAGCGTTTCAGCATTCGGAAATAAGTGGATATGGGTTACGAGGTAGATGGCGTGTGGAGACTGATTTTCGATGCGTTTGTGGAAATCGAAAAGGTCGAGGATGTAGTTTGAGGAGTGCGGTGATAACAAGAACAGATGTGGGGATTTGGTTGAGGATTTCAATTCTTGAATTAGGGGTTTGAATCTATTTTAGGAGGTGATCCCCTAATTTGACTCCTTTCTTAGAAAATTGTTTTTTCAGTGAAATACCAAATGAACTATGCAAATTGATGGTACTCTTGAGATTAAAATCCTAAATTTTTGAAAAGCTTACGAAAAGGTTCTTTGAAAATTCATCTTTCTTTTATTATAAAAATTAAATTGATTCAAATTCCGGTGTCAAAATTAAAAAAAAAAAAGAAAAAATGAGAATGAAAGATTTGAAATTGTTACAAGCAGCATTTAATTTTAAAAAATAAATGACTGAATTATGAAAATTAATAAAATGAATAAAATTATTTTCTCACTAAAGAAACCTCTGCAACCTGTTATGCAAATGCGTATGCAGATTGAGTCTATTACATAGAAAAATATGTAGAATGAAATAATACATAACAAAACAAAAAAAAACTAAAACGAAAGAAACAAAAAAAATCAAAACATTAAACATCAATGTTCAAGTTATAATGAGGATAAATAAACAAAATAAAATTTTAGAAAATTAAAAAGTCAAAAAATCAAACAATTTTTAAAAAAGTAATAAAAATTGAAAAAAAATTATTAAATAATCAAAGGCTAGAAAAAATCTGTAAAAAAATTTGCACGATATTTGTCGATGTGTGAGTTTATGCAACAAATCGAATAATTACATTTAAAAAAAGTGCAAAACCAACAAAAAATGAATAAAATATTCACAAAAATGAAAAAAAGTTGAAAAACCAGGAATTTTTTTTTTAATTTGCCAATTCAAAATACATATTTATGTTTTTAAAAAAACGAAAATAAATTTGTGAAGTCGAGTAACTCCTTAAAACAATTTTTAAATAAAAAAATTCCTACAACGTTAATAAAAATTCATAATTTGTTGAATTTTTCTATGAAATTAAACCTCTTTTAACAAAATGAAAAATTTGGATTTTTCAAGTCCCAAAGGAATAGTTATATCTTGATACATTTGCCTAGATATTTTTGAAGTTGGTAACATCGCTTTAAAATTTTTTTACAAAAAACAAATAAAACAATGATTCTCTAATCTGAAATTATAAGTAATAAAGGAAAATAATGCGGAAATGTGACGGTAGTTTTAATCTTTTAAAATAAAATAATAAATAAAAAATAATGAGGGAGAGAGAAATATGAAACAAGAGCTTATTATCCGGTATATCTGCGATTATGGAAATAATATTTTCAAAGAGGTAAAATTTATGACAAAAATTGTCAATTTTTTCATTAGAAACAAATTTGGATAAGGATGAACCAAAGACACCCAAAAACGCCTATTTTATGATGATACAACTCCAATTTTTAACTCTGATTTTAACCTTTTTACTCGGTCTTTATCAAGTACCCTATAAATGTTTTCTCAGCTTTTGAGAATTTTTATACCTGATCATAAATTATAAGTATTTACTAAGGTGCTTTAAAACAATCAGTGTTGCCAATAAATATTATCACATAAAATACTATGCAAAGTAGGCCAAGATAGATCAACCACCTTGCATAATTTCTTACCTATTAAACTTGAAACACTAAAACATAAATTCATATCCCTATCCTACACTTGAGATTTCTTGCTTTGGCCCTCCAGCATATCAGCTCCATCAAAGTGAGAAACCTACCACCAAAAAAGCCCCAAAGGTTCACCTAGAGCCCACAGAGACTTCATCGCACCCATCCGGCGCACTTCTCGAAACTCCAACTATTCTTCAATAAGATACTCTTCAAAACATTGACCATACTCAAACCCTCTGAACCGAACCAAACTCGGCCAATAGTTTAAAACACATCAATCCATATCCCGACGGAGTTACGCTGTTCATTTTATGTTAAAGACAAAATCCTAAACCCTACATCGTCGCAAAAACGAATCACTTTTCTAAATCACATTTCGCCATTAATAAAAGATTTACGCCAACGTGCTCGGTCGCTCGGTGCTTTCGCATTTGCATAAATCGTTTTAAATTCGTATTATCGACGACGCCGAGGCCATCGTATCGTATTGTTTCGCGTTGGGTTAAAAATGAAAAAATACCAGACAAATGGTACACTGGTACAATCGCATATAAAATATCGACTATAATGTTGCATTTTCATCGCATCATATAAAAATTCAATTTATTATTGCCTTCGGGCTCGCTTCGCAGAGGAGGGCGTGGTTTAGTAAATCCTGTGCTTTTCCTTTCGTATAAGGGATAAACTTTCGTACAACATACCTAAGGCCGGAATTGTGATATATGGCTATAAAAATAATGTATTTTGTCTGATGGATATATGAAGTTAGCTATTTTTAATGTATTCCGTTGCAGCGATAAGGTTCCATGGGGTGAGATGGGATGCAACCCTCAATGTGTGAAGAGGATATGTTAAGTGAGGTAAGATTATTTTAAAGGTCAGACTGTAGGGTCATTGCCTCATTGGTATCGAGGCAATGCAAAATGCGACAGGTGTTTGGATAACAATATTTACAAGAATATAAAAAGAATCAAGTGCACATGAAGTAAAAGTGTTCAAATGAGGTGTAACTAATTCAAATCAAAATATTTCTAAAAATTACAATTTTTGAGATCTTTTTAAAAAAGGGATTAAGAGAGCTTGTAATTACAAAAATCTTCCAAGTAATGCTATTTTATTAATCATAACTGATAATTGATTATCTGATTAAAATTTTCTTGGCCGAAATTTTATAACATTATGTAGGCCTATTGATAAAAAAATAGTAAAATAATGAAGCCGGAGGGAGGGGGTGGTATGGGAAGAGATCAGTACTTTTATCGACCACTTTATTAAAAAAACTCAAAAATTAGACTACTCCAGGTAAACTTGGTTCTCTTTAATTAAAACCAATAAAATTTTCCTCATGAACCAATTTTAAAATTGTTTCAAAAAAAGCCAAAAAACACGAATTATATCCTTATTTGACAATTTTAACTCATTTGGAAAAATGTTTACATTGGTTGGAATTTTGAAATTTTATTTCATTTTTTCCCCGACAAATGAAATTTGTAAAACTCAAAAAATATGAAAATTTTCCATTCCTTCGAACAATTTTTTTTCATTTTTCGATGTAGTAAGGACTCCACTTATTTGATGAAAATTTTGAAGCACTTTCTTTATCAGATTTTCCTTATTTACTAGTCCGCTTCCAAGAATAGCAATAAGAACACAAACACCCGGGTCTGCCTTTGATCCAAATTAAGGCTAAAATTGACTCAATAAATAGTGAGCTGGCCGATTGGAGGCTAAACTCTCCAATAAGAATGAATACGACTATTTCTATGGATAGTTTTTCCATTATAATAAATGTGATGTTCGGAATAAAATTGTATAAAATTCATATCAACTTGAAAAAGTTTAATAAACTTACTACTTTTTTTGAAAAAATATTAAATTTTGGTGAAGAATTAATTTTTGATTAAAAAAATCCCCTCGAGTAATTATATAAGAATTTTAGCATTTTTTGAAAAATACAAATCCCCCCCACCTCACGACCATTTTTTGATGAAATTATTTCCAAGTTGGCATAGAGGAAGCATTTTTATTTTTACTTTCTCAAAGTAAGTTGTCCTAAGAATGAAAAAAAGCTTAAATTTTACATAATATTTTTCAAAAAATCTGTTTTTAACAATAAATTTATTAGGTTTAAAATTTAAGTCCCTGCCTTGTCAGATTTTGGTGAATTTGTTGGATAACTTTGAAGTGGCAATTTTTCATTTATTTATTTTAAAATTTGTGGTTAAAATCGTTTAGGATAAAATAAATTTAATTTATTGAAGAGAATACCTCTATTTTACAAATTTATTTCAATGTAATCTATAATCTATAAAGTGAAATATTTCAGGTATTTTTTAAATTTAAAAAAGTGAACTAAAATTTTAAAGGAAATTTACGATTTTGAATATTTTTTAATTAACTTATACAAATCATCTTAAAACATGAAGAGCCTTGAAATTTTCCAAGTAATGAAAACCGCTTAAACAGGTTTTTCCTTCAATTTTGCAAATTATCGTACATCAAATTAATGAGCTCACTTGATTTTAAAACAGGTAAACACCTGCTGATCAAGCTGGAACGTGATTTATTTGGGTACATTTTGAGGCTAGAAATATTGAAACCGTTTTGAGGCCTAATTTTTATGGTTTGCTATTTTCTTGAGGTTGGTTTATCATTTTTGGGAAAATTTAACGGTTAATTGTCACGTTGGCAAATAAATTACCAATTTTGATATTTTTCATTTCACCAAAAGGAAAAAGAAACCTTTAAAAGTTTAAATCTACCGAAGATGAAAGCTTCACCTACCGTGATTATTATCTAAATCCGCGATACCGGAAGAGGTCGCAGGCCCCGAAGATGTCCCGACAGTTTCAGGCCTCTGATAATGATGCTGATACACATGATGAAAAGAAGCCTGATCAGCACTACTGTCACAGCTCAAATTCATCTTAGAATCGTCTCAAAATCCGCGAACTGAGTAAAAATCAACTACAATAGACATTTTCGGCCAAAAGCGCCATATAAACCACGCACGTTTTTCACCAACACGTCTTATCACGATAACTAAATGGGAAAATAGAAAAGCGAATTTGGAAATAGAAAGCACGAAACGAGTACGTACACGATCTAAACGGCAAATCATCGGCTCTAGCAACGATTACTGGTAAACGTCAGGAATGGAAAATGTTTCCCCTTTTCTCTTCGGTAAGAAATAAGCTTTGACCTGATAGCGTTTACCGTACCCCTTACTGGAGGATGTTATCTTTAAAGCGAAACCAAGCCAAACCCTCCTGTTAGAAGTGAAACAACAAACAAAAAAACGCATGCGCCGTTCATCCATCGCCGCCAACATTTCACCTTAAATGAAAGAAAAGCGTAAGCGTCGAAATGTAACTCGAACGCAAGGGGGCAAAAAAATACCTAAAGGCTTCCCCCTCGCTTCTCCTAGGCTCTTATGGCTGCGTGTATATTGCATTATACGCCGGTGTCGTGTTTTTTCAACGCATCCGCCATCTTTACTGTTCCCCGAGTCGGCTTATCGCCGAAGCAAAATTGCTATTTCAAAAAGTAATACGTCGAAAGTACTTTGAGGCGAGAAATGAAAACGAATTTATTAATTTCGTACGGCTGATTATATTTTTCCGCCTTTTTTTAAAACCATTTATGACGATTTTTAGGATCGAAAAAGACGAAAATTATAATCGTGTATTTTTCTCAATTAGAAAAATAAATTCGAAATTTTAATTTCTCATTTGACAACGTTCTCAAATATCAAAAAAACAATAAAATAAAAAAGAGAATTTCTATCGGAGCTAAAAATCGATTCGGTTTTAATAAAACAATTAACATTCGAATTACAACCCCTAGCGAGGAAAAAATTCGCAATCCGTGAAAATTAAATTAAGAATTTAATTCAAATCTCGTCCCCGGTATGGAATTTTTTAATGCGTTTCGTTAATGAATAAATGACAAAATCTCGAGCAAATTACGTCGTTAATTCTTTTTCGAATACTTTTCATTGGCTTTCGTTTTCTTCCTCGCGAATATTTTCTCGGGGTAGAATGTAGAAATAAATCAATTTTAACCCGTTCGAGCGCTTAGCGAATCCGCCGAAGATAATAATTAATTTTTGTTGAGTCCGGGTATGATTTATTGGCCTTTTTTTTGGTCATTTCAATTTTACATTGGCTAGATATAAATTTTTTCGATTACTTTAATAGATTCGAAAAGATTTTTGAGTTTTTGGATGAATTGTATGAGATATCTGCGAAATTATGCACTTCGCAGGTTAATGAATCCATGAAAAGAGTTCGAGGCATGAGTTGAGTTTACCTGGGAGACGAAAACGGGTAAGGGAAACTTCCCCCAGGCATGGCTTTTCCAGAAGGGTCTGAGAAATTTCCAAATAATTCATAATATAAGCAATTTTTCAAGTTATATAATGCAAAAATTGAGAAGGGGACTCGAAATATTTGCCCTGGGCACATTTTCGCTCTCGATGATGGCTCTGTTCATATTTCGATTCTGGTATTTCAATTCAGACATTTCGATTTCAATATTCCAACTTCGATATTTCGATTTAAATATTTCAATTTCGATATTTCGATTTCAATATTTCAATTTCGATACTTCGATTTCAATATTCCAACTTCGATATTTCAATTTCAATATTTCAATTTCGATGTTTCAATACAACATTTCGGTTTCAATATTTGGATTGAGATGTTTCAATCTTGAAGTTTCTATTACGATATTTCTATTCTAAAAAATAAAAATCAATATAGAAATACTTGAAAATTACTTTCTGTTTTACCTATTTTTAAATTAGTTTTTTTTTCAAGTCCATCCTCTTCCCCTCCCCGTTATAATTTTAGACATCAAACAATTAATAAAATAGTTAAAAAATGAGTAAAAATGATTTAAAAATGAGAAAAAGACGAGTTAAAAATAAATTACGTAAATACAAAAGATTTAAATAATTTCAAAATAGAAAACAATATCCTTGTCTAATAAAAATCTATCGAGATTTCTTTTTCAGGAACATCTACCTACTTCAGTTGTCCTTAATTTGAAAGCATTTAAATTATGATGGGTCATAAACGATGTCTTATGTGCCTCCTGAGCCTATAGGCAATATGCAAATTGAGCGAGTGCATAACTTACACACTCGCAATTATCAATTTTGTTTTTAAATTGAATTAATGTCATTTTATTTTTCCTTCTTTCAGTTTTCTATAATTTGAATTGTATTTTTCGTGTTTTTCACAAAAATAGTATTTATCTTTTTTGAAGGGAACACTCCATGATAATGTTTTTTTTTCGAACCCTTCCCCCTCTCATTTCTCCAATTGTGTTTGTGCTATAGACGAAGACATGTTGCGAAATTGGAGGAAATTACATTGAAGATGATTAATTCAACTCGTAAAATTAAATTATCAAATGTCCTCTATTTCCTCCAAATTTTTAGGTGAGTAAAAAGGCACCATGAATAATTTGTAAAACCTGAATTTTCGTGATTTTCTCCATTTTTCTTTTCAACCTGTGATTTTATTACCCTTAAAAATGTTTTGAAAAAAAACTATCAATTTGTTCATTTGATAGATTGATATGAATCAATTTAAAAAATTCTATTTATTGTTAATTTTGATAAACGAGCTGTAGATTTAGAACAATTAACTTTGTTTTGAATACAACAAGAGTAAATGAACCCCTTTTACTTATAAATTCCTCAATTCAGCTATAATCCATAAAGCATAAAAATTGCAGAAATTTCCATCCCTGTAAAGTATCCCTTCTATAGGAAAATCATCCTTCAAATACATTTTCCATTAGAAAAACACGCCAAAGTAGAACTCCGCGACATCTTACATCGTCTCAAATAAAACGATATTTCACACAGAAAAATTAATCGCTCCTTTTGCAATATTATACGAGCTACGCTGAGAAAAAATACACCCTCGAAGAAATACAAGCGGAAGAAAAACGTTTGGAAGGGATGAACAGATTATGGAGTCATAGAATCATGCGTCCGCCTTAGCGCGAAATCATAGGATTCGAGTCGAGTTGGCGTTAATCCCATTGGTTGCGACTGCTGTCGTGATCCCCAACTGTTACCGCCCAGTTCTCACTCGGTCACAAGTACATCGTGTTTTCAACCTGCCCCTCGCCCGTTTCGCGAAAAGTTCAACTTTACGTTTTGATTGCACATGCCCCGCCGCCGAATTTATCAAGTTGGTGAAAAAATACGCTAAGCTTTGGGTTCACGTTGGCGCGTGTATATAACCCGATTATATTGTTTGAATTACAATTGACGTTTATTTTATAATCGTGTATTGTATGTATAATGTGCTTTTGTAATGAGCTCAATTTGGGTACAATTTACTCAATAATTATTCGCGTATTCACCTGTGTAATTTTAAATGATTTCTCAAAGCGTTAAACAGTTTAGGGTTTCGTTTTCATTTTTTTTTTTTCAATTCGATATATTTTTCAAAGTTGGTTTGGATGGGTAGAAATTAAATGACGCTGGAAATGAAAAACTTCACGTTTGAAATTACACGTATCAACAACAATATCGTGAAATGAAATGGACAAAAATGATTGAAACTGACACCAGGTCTAGACATGTCACGTTAAAAAACATATGAATTGTTTTAAATGGAGGTCAATCAAGGGAAATGTAAATAAAACTACCTACTTTGTAATGAAGCGATAACGTAGAAAGCTTTGAAAACTGGTGAGGCGAAGGGGGGAGACATATTCTACGTTTAATAAATTCACACAATAATATGAAGTAAAGAAAAGACAGAGAGGGGGTTGCATAGCTGAAAAAATATATCTATAATTTATTTAAAAATTTAAGGAATCCTTTTCGAAAGCTTAATTTGACAAATATTAAAAATAGTTGGTCTTTTTGGTTTAGGCGAATCAGGAGAACAATGTCTTTAAGCTAGGCGTAGTCGTCGAGATCGAAAATGAACCCAGGGTAAGTTCTTTTCGAATAAATCTGAAGAAATATCTAGTTCTTGATACATAAATTCGGAAAAATTATTGTTCATTCAAGCTAGGTAGGGTAAGATGAAAAAAACATTTTTGAGGAGTTCGTATATTCATATACCTAAACCTCCCCATTATCAGTACCATCCCCTCAAGGCCACAAGAGCATGTACTAGTATACCTAATTGAAAAAAAATTGAGGCAGATGATCGAAAAGAGCAATTTTCTTCTCTAGATTAGATATTTCAAGAGGTATATGCAAAAACCTCAGCTTTCTTTAAAACCCCTGACATTACAAATGAAATAGATCCACCCCCCTTGAAGTTGCATTACTTGTTTATAGCTCATTCAATAGGTAATTTTATACAGATTAAAATAGAAGAGAGCTATTTTCACGATTGGATCAATATTTCAGAAGTTATGTAAGAAAAACAGATTTTCAGAAGCAAATTTTTTTATGGTAACGTGAAAGGGGGTTTCTGTATATTCAGTTTTTTAAAGCAATATCGCAAAAAATTATTCCATAATTTAAAAAAAACAGTAATTTATCGTGTTTTTGGAGGAAGTTTTAATTTTGAGCTTTTTTTGTAAGTATCACTGATTTAGGAAAAATTTTGAATACAACAATTTTCACCCTACGAACATGACAGTTCAGGTTACTATTCCTCCCTCAGTTTTTTTTACTGATCAAAGATCAAATGATGTGGAAAATTTTCGCCGAACAATTTTAACCCTCAGACACTCCCCCCTCCCCCAGATGAGTGTAATTTTTATATTGTGAAGAAGAAATTTATATTAGTTTGGGTAGATTAATTTTTCCTTGTTTTGTTGATGAAATTGGAGATGTGAGTTTTTGAATCATGGTGCTGAGGTCAAGTTTTCTATTTCCCCCCTCTCACGATGCTATAAATCTTCATAATTTGTATTATAATGGTATTATTTCTCGGTAGTATAGTGGTAAATAACATTGCCTTTGTCACTATTAATGTAAAATAGGAAATTAAATAGGTTAATACAGAGAATATCAGGAAATAAATACTCCAGCAAGCTTTTCAATTCGGGAATATTGTTTCAATCTCAAAGAGTCAACACATGAATTCGTGGAGTTGGAAAAATAGATGGAAAATGTGACATAAGTAGCATCTCGTTCAGTAATTTCAAACATATAGGTACCTACCTATCGCTTCATTTTACGAACAATTTGCGAAAATGATCAGTACTGCTCTTCCCTCGTCACAAAACATCTCCGGTTCTCTACTACAATATTGTACATTTACTTGAAACACGAGACTGTAACAAAAAAGCAAATATTTTAAGATTAAATTAGGCACTCAACTGCAGAAAATGTCCTCAGATAAACTAAATATTTATTCAAGCAACATGGACACGTTCTGCGATGGTTTCAGTACCGCTTTGCACCTATATTGAAACGATACAATGCAACAAAAGCACGTAGAAATCCACCGAGCTTGGTATCAATTACATCATACGCAACAAATATCGGTTCACGTATTACTATACGTAAATCCAACAATACTAAAATGATTACAGCGGCAAATACACGAAGGAAAGTTTAAAACCGTACCCGTTAACTAAATAGTTAAAAGCTAACGTTAAAGTTACACATTCTGTCAAATTAAATTGCAGCTTGACTGCTTTTCGAAGCTTTAATAAGGAATTGCACGGCGGCGCAAAGTACGTTACGCTAAAGAGCCTTTTCCAGTTCACGCTGCTACCAGAAGGGTCGTTTTAAGACTCATAAGGATTGACACGTAAATAGGTTATACGGGGGAAAATCAGGGATGCTCTCGATTCAATTATAAGATGAACCATATTAACACGCAGCGGTGTTCCCTTTTCGCTTCGACTGTGTACCGTCACCGTTGCGCGTTTTCCTCTTTTATGTGCTTTTGCTTTACGAGAGTTGAATTTTAATGAGCGCTTCGTCGATTCTTCTCCCCGGTATTTCGCCGACGCGGAATACCGCATATTCGGTACTTTCCAAGATGAATCTCCATCATACCTTCTATTACTCAATTTTAGCTATGTTAACGACGAATCCATTATTTACAGTCAGTTGTTAACGTTATCCTTTAAAATTCCTAAATCGTTTTAAAGCCTGTACGTATTTTCGCGAGAAATGCCAACTTTACCGTTTTAATATAATCTTTTAAAAAGAAATTTTCATAGCGTGTTGCCTCCTCAGATATATTTTTATCGTAGGCGTTACGCCGTCGCTTTGTGTCGTCTTCTGAAATTACAATCCATTATGACATGAAATTTTCGTTCGCCTTTGAAAAATTTTACTATACTTGGAAGTACAATTTATACGATTATTTGTATCAAAATTATACTTACGTTAATTGAAAAAACAATCTTGATGTGAGAAAAATTCTTCGATTTTGGTTTTGGTATTTTGTTTGCTCAATTCATAGGACTTTCTACAATAAAAACTGTAAATTTCATACAATAAAATCGATAAAAAACTGAATGAATATTATTTTCAATAAATTAATCAATAATGTGAAAATTTTTACATACACTTTTCTCATCAGTATCAAAATAAAATGGGATATTTATCATGTGATCTTCAGATCCACTAATCGATCAAGCTGATATCACTTTGTGGTACATTAGAAGTTTTAATTCTATGAAAAACAAATAAATAAACGAATAATAGAACGTGATAGAATCAATTAGTTTCAACAGCTAATCAAAACAAAACCATAACATTGGTCAAATCGATATCAAAATTATCATTCAATTTTACGCATCATAAATGAAGGGTGTTTTCCATTCGTTATACTTCTAACGCTTGAAATAACGATAATTAACTTCGAAATGAACAAAACATTGATAAGCCGCAAAGTAAACACGTTAAAAAACAACCCTTTAAATAAATATAAAAATCACTAGACATTCAACAGCTTAACCCGCCCCAAATTGACATTTACCTTAATTTTTGCGCTTCATCTGACACGAGAGTATTTTTTCCATTACATGGCACGCGACTTGACAAGTTGTGTATTACATAAGTTATTTCACGTACGTACAAATCACAACGGTCAGATTAAAACAGGGTAAAGAACTATGCAATTGTTTTTGACGCTGACGAATATCTCCCGCCGCGTTAACTTCGTTTTTGTCGATTACATTTGACAGGGGCTGTAACCACTGCTTGGACTTGACTGTCAGGTACACTAATTCTGCTTTCCAGATGCCTCGTGTAATCTAATTCTAGTATAGTCTAGCGAGCCTCGATACACAATTTATAAACACTTGAGTAAATTTAAAACAAACGAATTCACAAAATGTTCTTCCGTTTGAGTTTTTCCTTCGCAGGCTGTATTTGGCATATGTAAAGTAACAGGTGAAAAATAAGATGATTTGTAAACGAAGTAAAAATAATGTTGTGCAGATATCGCAGACGCATTTGCAGTTGTACCTGAAAAAAAAATATCAATTATGAAAATACACTTCACGTTGGATGATTTTCGTATAACGTGTCAGTTACAGACAATCGTACAAACCAGGAAGATATTGTTACAGTTGAAATATCCACGATTCGTTTGGTTAAAAAGTAACACGTATCATGTGTAAAACACAGGAACGATTAAACGAAATCACGAACGAAGAAGCGAGGTCACAGCGTGCCCCATGTGTGCACTTTCGTGGAATTAACTTGGTATAAAAGCTGATCGTTAAACATCGTATCCGAGAAGCAAGTATAACGCAGCATAAAGTTGAGTTTTGTTAACATCGATCTCCCCGCTCAACGTCCTTTCTTCGCGAAACTTTTGAGAGAATGTACCGGGGAAGTGGAGGAATTTGACGTTATTTTTTGTACCAAAATCTAGTGCCTGTAGTTACTCCATTTCTGCTGAGAGATTCTCATTTTGTTGTTACAATACAACGTGAAATTATTATCAGCGGTTTCAACTTACCTGACGACATTCTTCGTTTATTGCAGTAAATGAGGAAAGCTTATTTTTGATCGGATGTTAAGACACTTTGATCAATTTTCTGATACTCATCTGTTGTTTCTTCTATCGTAGATTCTAGGCTGTTGCGTACTCTCATCTTGATAACAATCCTATAGTGTTGACTGGGATTTGTAACATCACATGAAAATACTTAACTTGCGTAAATCTGGAGTAAGTAAACTTTCGATAATTTCCCAGAGTTATTTTCATGACGAAAATGATAAGAACTGAAATAACTGTAAAATAACATCAAAAATTACATTACTCATTACTTATTGCATTCCATTTCTATTCCAGTCACGTAAATTTTTGATAAACTGAACTTTAAACAACTAAAATGACTTCAAAGAGCAAACCGAATTAAAATTCAAAACTTCAGGTGAAGAATTCGTTGGCGCATGCGCGTCGTCGCTGATTACAAAATGAAGAATCATCTTTCAAACAATATGGCGAATTTCCAAATCAAAATTTCGTTGTGAATAGAAAAATAAAACTCGAAGAATTCTAATAACGTCTTTTCAAGCCAAATCAAAGACCACGAAGAACAATTCCTTCAAATATTAACTATTTAGGCCTATGGCAAATAATCAGCAATCTTGAGGGCGTAGAACACCATCTCTAGCTATTGAAAAATTTTCGTGAAAATCCTTGTAACGTTTTACGCCAACATTTCCCCTCTCGTTTATCGCGACCCATGCTGGAATTTTAAATTAAATGACTCTCGATATAATTCCCCCAGCGTCTCTTAATCCTTTGAAAATGATATCCCTCTGCGTCCCCTTGGACTTTTGCAAGTCGAGCATTTTCTATCCGCGAAGCACCATATTATACAGAAATCTGTAGTCGTTTTACCGGAGAGGCTAATTGTTTTTAAATGATTTCCTCTAAAATCGCTGGCATTAGTTTTAATAACGCGTACGTTTTAAAGTTACTATTACGTGTGAAAGGGACAGTATTTTATCCTCGACACCGCTTCACGACTAATGTTTTCATTTTCAAAGCATAACATGGGAATTAATTAAGGAAATAATATTCATAATTACTCCAAAAAAGGATTAATATGAATGTACTGATTAATTCGTTTTGAAATGATCAAATGTTGTAATGATTGCCAATTTAAGCTTCTCACATGGTTCTTTGGCAATGGTGTAAATTTTTTTATATCGTTATATTTTTGCGCTTAATTAATATAAAATGTGATTATAATTTTATGCCGTTTTCTATAAAGTAATTAGATGTTTTGAATTATACCTTTCTGCAAAGTCATTAGCATTGAGAAGAGAGACAAATTACACGCATTAGTGATTCATAGTAAAACGCTTCTAAATTGGCCTATAAATTATTACAGTAGATTCGAACGCGATAGCATAATGAATTTTATCAAGTTATTACTCAAACTATTTTTTTCTCCACCGCAAACAGAAAATCCTTTCAATCTATTACTCACGCCTCGCGCACAAATCAGTAGTTTGGTCCGTAGACTATTCTCATTGAAAATGAATTCACTTATATAATCAAATTATTCCAATCAATTTTTTGAATGCGATAAATTATCAAAACAGATAAACAAGAAGAAAAGAATATCAAGTAGAAAAAAAGATGGCAAAACTCATTAAAAATAAAATTTTCTTTCATCTTAAAACTTTCAATTTCCTGCTGTTGAAATCTGTAGTAACAGTTGGTTTAAACGAACCAAAAAAGGTTTTTGAAAGGATGTTATTTCCCGAAGTAATTGTATTTCTCCGACGCTTCATCGAATCAACCCTTTGTTTCATTAAATCAACCCTTACTTTATAAGAGAATATTTTGAATAAATTCTCGTAAACTGAGTTTTTCTTCTTAACAGCAGATTTCGAGATAATTGCGTTTTGCTTTTTGCGAGGTAATTTACTTGATATTTGAAATATTAACAAGGAAAAACCAATTAAAAATCGTAGTGTTGTTTTAGTAAAAAGGACATAATGAGAATCTATGATATTTTCCAATACCGAATAAATTTATTTAAAAAACGTGCATCTGTAAATCGAAAACAGTATTTTCAAATGATTTCAGTTTCGCGGGAACACGTTTATCGCATTATTAAAATGAAAATAACATTACGTTGAACTTCTATAAATTGTTCACCACGAACTGGAACTCTTTGACTGAATATTTAAGTGCGATTAAATATGATTTAGGAAATGTAAATATTTCAAATATAAATCACTGTAGCGTCAAGGTGGAGCCACTTTGAGTGAAATTATGTGTATGGTAGGTTTATTAGCATTTTAGAGGAGTTTTAACAGTATTAACAAAATATGTACATTATTTCTAGATGAAATTCTAGAGAAATATCCACTTTTTTCTTTCGAAGACAGAAATTTAAATAAAGAAATTTGTCAACATCTTATTAAACAAGACATTTATTAAAAATAATCACAACAATCATTTCAATCATTTTTTCCTTTCTTGTTTCCATTTGTAAACAGGGGCTGAAGTAGTAGTACCTTTTTTTTTTCTTTGCGGATGAGCTCCTTTATTATCAACTAAACACTTTTTTAATTCTAATTTTCGTTCAACAATAGCCAATTCATTTTCTCTATTAATTCGTCTTTCCAATTCAGCGTAGTTTTTCTTTTTCTTTTGATTTAACTTCTTGGTGGTTTGTTCATCTAAATCCGGTACATCAAGCTTATCCAAATCTTCAAGTCGAGGTCTATTACTACGTCTATTAACTAAACTAGGATGCGTATTCAAGTGTTTGGCTAAATCAAAATTTTCTGCTTCCTTATCTGAGTCCAAATAAAATATATGACTGTTTGGTACGTCACTAGTTTTATCAATAAAATGTAGCTGAGATTTTAATTTTTCAATTTTTTTCTTCTCCATAGTACGTCTAGCTCTAATGTATTTAAGATCTCTACTTTGCATGAGTTTTATTTGTTCTGGTGTGTGTTCAACCTCTTTTCTTATTTCTTTATGAACACCCCCAATAACTTTAGAGTTGACCATGTGGAAATAGAATTCATCTGGATTACGATTAAGAGCCTTTTTCTTCAACGATTTGATTATTTGCTTTTTCTCATTTTGATGATGCGCTCGCGATTTATAGTCTTTTTTCTTTTCAAGAAAACCGAGGTGATTTCTATTTCGCAGCTGTTGACGTTCCCGGTGAGTTTTTTGGTTGATTTTGGATGCTTTATTCCATGTAGACATTTTGATAATCTGAAAGAAAAAAAATACATGACATCATATTTCACAGTGTTTCATAGTTTGTAAATAGAAGTTGATCAATTTACCGGATGTTTGACTCACTGGTGATAGCAGTAGCGATTACACGTGTTCTGAAAATCAATAAATTCTTAATAAATTAATTCCACATTGAACAGTAAATAATTAAGTTAACATTAAAAATTCTATTTTTTGGAAAAAACTAGAATTAAAAAAAACGATTTTTTTTGTGTTACGGTGAAGTCTTTGTAACCAGTTTTATTGTTTGAATTTGGAAGGTTTCACAATTACTTTTATTTTTTAATCTTTATCAGCTTAAAATGATTCATAAAGATGAAAACTCACATTGAATATTATATTTAAATGTTTTTTCATCACAAAAGAGAATAATTGACCATTTTTGGTAGAAAAATTATAAAAAAAAAGTAATACACGTTACAGTTTCACCTTTAGATCAGTGTACAAAGCATTGTTGCCTAGTTTAGAATTCAAAATTTTCGAAAAGATACTCCAATTTTTCGTAATACTTCTTATTGTAGTTTTTAATTTTGAACGAGAAGATTTCATTAAATTTATAAATTTTATTCATACAATAATGAGCTGAAATTTTCTTGGATTCAATAAATTGAAGCAATGCAATTTCAATACTGCCGAACTTGAAGTACCTAGTTCAAGAATTTTGAATCTTTAATGAAAACTAACCTGCAGTAAAATCATATGATTCCGGCTTCCGGTTCGGTTCCGTCTGTCCGCCAGTTCGCCAAGATTTTATTCAATTGCCGCCAAAACTCGACAAATTTTCTTCATTTTATTTTGTAAATTTCTTTTCTTTTATTTCGAAGTGGTTCTGCGTTAATTTTTTTCCAAATTGTGGAAATAAAAATATTCTAATGATTACTTTTGATGCCTTGTTGCACTATTCCGTTTCTTAGTATTGCAGTTTTCATTTTATATTTTTGTGATTTCATCACTTACTCAAGAAGTAAGTATTGCTTCAAATATATGATATTATCATTACATCATAAAAATTTCTTTCAATGAATTTTATAACTACTTGCTGAAGATTCTTCAAAATGAACGCTAATGAGATTGAACTTCCACCTGAAATTCAAGAGCTCGTGGATGGATGCAGTGACAACTGTAACGTGGTCGAGAATGAAGCTTTAAATCTCATTTCCTCGATAGATATTCCACTTTTCAGCGTATTGCGAGATGTCAATTCAAGGAATTGTTATTACATTTTAGTAAGTGCATCACTGTCATTGAAATTCGTTCATTTTGTAACTATATACTTATTCATTGTGTTGTGTCTGTGTAGTGCCGTACAAGTGACTGGTTTGGTTCTAAACCTACGAAGGAGCATTGTATATGCTTATTGATGATTACAGATTACATAAGTTGTTCTTATAACAATACGGAATTTTATAACACTTTCATAAAAGAAAAACAACATAAATTTTATGAGTCATATTTCTGCAAACTGTCGAAAGAATGGGTAACGTTGTTTCATAAAATATCATTTTCTGGTAAGGTTTTCAAGTATATCATTTTTTTTACTTTAAATACATTATTAATTGAGTTCAAATTTTCTTCCAGTGTTTGCCTCACTGGACCAGTTCAATGCGTTGAAGAAAAATTTAAGCTTAGCGCTGAATCGTTTTTCTGAAACGTTCGTTTATAGAACATTGTTGGATGATATCCTTCGTTCATGTGATGATTTTGAAGCCAGGTTAGCGTTGTATTTATTGATGCCAACGTTGTACTCTCCTATAAACGACGACACTACGTTGAAACAAAAGACAAATAATGACATGGATTTGTCGAATAAACTTTCATTCATATCTGCGTCAATGGGATGCCACTCGTGTGATTCAAAATTGATCCAAAAACCAGCTACTCCGAAAAGAAGTGGCAGTATTGATAAGTTTGTTCGAAAATCGTCGAGCGCAATTAACTTACAAACCAAAGAACCGATCAAACCTCCGAATGTTATTGTTATTAATGACTCTCCAATCAAAATGATAAGGTCGCCTTCGAAATTGGATAACATTACAAATTTTATGCCTTCGAAATCTATCAAGAAACCGCTGGAATGGAGTAATCCGAATTCTTGTATTGATGGTAAACGGATGAAGTGTGATGAAGACTCGGTTTTGAGCAATCCTACTGAAATACCAAAGCTAAAGACGTTGAATGCATTTGACATTTTGATGCGAAGAAAGGTTCCTAGAAATGTTTCTTAATTTTATGATTTGAGACTTGAGTTTGATTCCAAGTTATGTTATTGTTATGGTGTGACGTTTCCTTTTTTTTTCTTTTGACGAATTTCTTATGAGTTGATGATTTTTGTATTACCGTTAATTACTAAGAGTCAATTATGATTTTGTTTTTGAATGTTTTTTTTAAACGTACATAGTTAAAATGTATACAGTTTATGAGTAATATAATAACTAAATCGATTCTCTAAAGTACTTTTATGGCGAAAAAATACCTTGAAATGATAACGCAAAAAGTGTACAGACGTACAGACATGGATGGAACATAGTCATACAAAGGAAAAGTTTAAAATATCTTACATTAAATCATAAAAATCTAATGGACTGGTCTACATTATGTTGTCTGAAATTATCATGTAAAAATCTTTCATACTTAAAATAATTTAGGATAGGATCAATAATTGAGCAAGGTACCGAAACATGTATTGGCACTAGATAAAAAAGAAAATGAATTAAACTATGTTTTATAGATAATAAAGTCAGTTTATGACTTGTTGAATAAAAAAGAAAACCCTGCAGCGATAATTTTTTGCAATTAAAATGATACATTTTATGACTATGACCAACTTTCCGATGTTCCGCCTTTTTCATCTTTTTCTTCTTTGACACTAGTGGATTGGTAATTATAGGAATAATTAGAATAATCAGGATAATCATCCGGAGGTTCTTGTTTAATACGAATTTTCTCTTTAGAATCGACAATTCCTTTTTTAGAATCTCTCTCTTTTCTGTCTCGATTTTCTTTATCTCTACGGTCCTTCTCACGAGATCTACTTCTTTTACGTTTTCTTTCGCGCTCGCTATCGTCGCGTCGTCGATGTTCACGAGAACGACTTCTCGATCTTCTACGTTTCTCTCGTTCCCTACTTCGGCTACGATGTGGTCTTCTACGTTCTCTATCTACATCGCCGGGTCGTCTTCGATCACGTACCGATGATTCTTCTCGCTCTAAACGATACCGTTCGCGTTCCCTTTCGTTATCTTCGCGTCCTGAATGTTTCAAATTAACATCAGCTCCTCCTCGTCTAGTACCACCTAAACCTCCTCCGAGTCGTCGTGGTAACCATCCTTTAACGGTGCGGCCGCGTTCGACATCAACTAAAACCCTTTTTCCGTCTATTTTTTTACCGTCAGCGTGTTTATAGGCCGTATGCATATCACGTTCGTGTTCATATTCGATGAAAGCATATCCTTTAGGTTTGTCTGTTCCTTCATCGAGTACTAGGGCGATTTTTCTAATTGGTCCATATCCTTCGAATTCACGGCGTAATTTCGACTCCGATGTATCGTAGTTAATTCTGGCAACAAATAATGTTTTGAAGGCATCCGTAGTAGCGTTTTTCAGATTGTGAGGATTCCACAGTGCTATTTCTTGCTCCAATTTGTAAGCTACCTGTTCGGCTCGTTCTCGTTTGCGACGTTCTTTACGTTCTTCTCGAGTTTCAACTTTAACCGGCGGAGGTGTGTCTTTGGGATCTTCAAAGTACTTTATGAATTCGGCGACTCCAACATATCCTCGATTTTTCTTCTCATAAGGGAGTTTATTAATTGGCGGTAGGTACCGGATCGGATCTCTTGGATTGAATAGCGCTAATAAATTGGGAGGCAGATACTGAGTCATGGCGAGTTACAACTAACACGGCCTTTATTTAACAACTTAACCAAATGAAACATGAATTACTTCATTTTTAATAAATTTTGAATTCAATTAAGCCAACACGATTTTTTTACTAAAAAAAATTAGTAAACAAAAATTAGGTAAAACACGAAATTTATTGTTCTTAGGCTTTCTGGTAAGTACCTTATGAATGTGCCTCGAAGTGGTAATTGTACGTAGTCTTAAGGTGAATGAAAAAGGCATCACCTTAAGGTCAACTTTCAAGATTTACCGAGTTCTTCGATCATTTATGCTGAGTTGCAAATTTATTCGCGTTTCATAATTTTTTTATAATAATTAATCAATTAATTAAGTACAGTTGATTATGGAAATATTGATATTTTTATTTTTGACAAAATTTAACAAAGTTCAAAACTAAATAACGTTCAAGATTCAACCGACTCGCAACTTGATATTACGAGATTGAATTTTATATCTTACAAAAATTCAAAAACGCAAATGTAATTACAGAAATTCATAAAATAATCACAAAGTTATATTCAATATTATTCTATTTCTTCAGATGAGCTTTTTCTTGTTCGTCTTCAGGTATAGGCATTTTAGCTAATATATGAGGTTTTAAATTTGGCGTTGCTGCTATAATACGAGTAATGATTCCAGAAGCCACGGTTTGTTTGGTGTTTTCACGAATGGTAAATTTTTGTCCAGGGAGGAACGCCATTTTAAATAAAAATGTTGCTTTTATCGTACAATTTTCTCCTGGCATCATCATATCCACTCCTCTTGGTAAATCGATTCTAACTAAAGAAGACCAAGTTTCACTGTAAGCGATTTGCATATATTTCGGTGTAATCGGTACAGAACGACCACCTTCGCTTTCAGACAATAAATAAAGTTGAGCTTCGCAATGATTAGCTAGTTTGAAACTTTTTTCGGCGCAAAAAACCATTCCTTTTTCAACATCAGACCTTCTGATGCCCTTGACTAAAATTCCAACATTATCGCCCGCTACAGCTGTGTCAACGGATTGATGAAAAACTTGTATATCGGTTATGGTAATTTTTTTCTCTTTATTGAATCCCATGATTACGCCGGTATTTTTCTTACTTATACTGCCTTGTTTAAGTGTACCAACGATTACAGTGCCTCTACCAGACACCGGTAATATGTTATCGATAGGCATGTAGAACGGTGACGTGGTATCTCGCGGTGGTACTTCCAAATGGTCGTCCAATGCATCTAATAATTTTTGAATAGCTGGTTCTCCAAATTCGGAAGTGTCTTCTTCGAGCGCTAGAAGAGCTGATCCAGTAATAAAAGGGGTTGTTTTTTCGTCGAAATCGTAACTTTGTATTAAATCTCTCATTTCCATTTCCACTAATTCTAGGACATCTTTATCAACTAAATCTGCTTTGTTAATAAAAACTATCAATTTCTTGATGCCAATTTGTTTAGCTAATAGTAAATGCTCGCGAGTTTGCGGCATTTGACCGTCAGTGGCTGCGACAACGACGATCGCGCCGTCCATTTGAGTCGTTCCGGATATCATATTTTTGACGAAATCAGCATGTCCTGGGCAGTCCGTATGCGAATAACGACGTTTCTTCGTTTTATATCCAACATGACATATGTTAATGGTGATACCGCGAGCTTTCTCTTGAGGTGCTTGATCTATCTTATCGTATGCAACGAACTTGGAACGGCCTTTCTTGGCGGCATATTTCGTGATAGCAGCGGTTAACGTTGTTTTACCGTGATCTATGTGGCCTATTGTACCGACATTGCAATTCACAAGATCTTCGGCGGTGCTGTATTTACATTTGAGAAGTTTAAAATTGAAGATACACCGGCTGTACGTGTTTTGATGGACCGTTGTAGAAACTATACTACATGATTTTCTGCAGAGCAGCCTGAAAAATGTCACCGTCATTGTAACTAATTTTAAGTTGATTTTTACGTCTCAGAATATATTATTACATCATTGTACACTAAACATAAAAAGATTATTTAATAATTATTAATATTGAAAATATTTCGGAATAATTTTTGAAAAAATTATTTTTTATTAGATTTCAAAATAAACTTTTTCGATGATATTGGAGAAATTTGGGCGACGTAAGACGTAACGATTCTTGTAAAAAATGATTTTAAATAAAAATCGTATTTTTTCATAAAATCTGGACATAAAAAATACATTTCTGTCTTATATTAATTGTTTATTTATGATTAAAATTCAATTTTTCAAGTTCTCTTTTAGAAAAATGAATTTTATCGTTCATATTGAAGTCTCTAATAGACTTCCCTGATTTTAGATTTGTTTATCACGTGCTCTTCAAACTGATAAAAAATTGATAACAAATATCGCTCCCTTCGGACCACAATAAATTTGAAAAAAATTTAATTAAATTTTTCTGTATTCTCTATTCTTCTTCGTTATGTCGATATTTTTAAAAAAGTGAATATATCCTTTCCTTCAGCAGTAAGTACATACCTTTGATGATTCTTAATCACAAATATTTTACAGATGTTGACGGTCAATAAATTTAAAGTCATAACATCTTCCTTGAGATCATCTCCTATAATAATATCTAGAGCTAATAATAGCTGTTATACTACCAATAAATCAGCAATAATACCCACTCAAGCTCAAGTAATAATATGCGGTGCGGGAGCAGTTGCAAATTCTGTAGCTTACCATTTAACGGAGAACGGCTGGACCGATGTTTTACTTATCGACAAGGGCCGGTTAGTATCTTCTGTAGCAAAAACTAATAGCCTTTTCATTTTAATCAGCATTTCCTCAGGTTATGCGGTGGAACCTCACATTTCGGCTCTGGAACATTAGGATTATTTAAGCCCATTCCTGAACGTAGTATTATATCATATAGCATTAAGTTATACAGACAATTGCAAGCTAAAGGATTCGACATAGGTAAAACTGTTGAAAAATATACGCAAAAATATGTTTTTTAAAATATCTTTTTGAATTTTTATAGGTTTGAAGCAATGCGGAAGTGTAAATCTAGCTCAAACAAACGATCGTATAATTGATCTGAAACGAAAAATTGCTTATAATGCTCCAACTGGTTTGCATTGCGAGGTAACATATTTTTGTAAATTTATATTCTCAATTTACCGGTATTTATCGTGTTTCAATTTATAGTTCATTGATAAAAATGACATAAATAAATTAAACCCATTTATCAACACAGATGGCATCCTCGGAGGTGTTTGGGTACCCGAGGATGCGGTTGCGAATCCCCAAGAAATTTGCCAAGCTCTTGCTAAACTTTCTGTGGAAGGAGGTGAGGTATGAAGTTATTTCAACGGATCGTGTTACATTTTCTACCAACTGAATTTACGTTTGTTTGTAGGTGCTCAATATTTAGAAAATTGTTCGGTAGACTTCGTCATCACTGAAAATAACACAGTCAAAGGAGTTCAAACCGATAAAGGTTTTATTTCCTGCGAATATTTTATTAATTGTGCTGGAATGGTAAATACTCCAATTTAAAAGAAATGGCTTAACTGTTCTTTTTTAATTACAACGCATATTTTTAGTGGGCTAGAGAACTCGGCTGGTTATGCACGGCAAAAGTTCGAGTACCTGTTTATCCTGCGGAACATTTTTATGCTACCACTAGTCCACTTTCTGGAGTGGCTCATGATTTACCATATGTAAGAGATTACGATTCTTCCTTGTATATTAGAGAATTCAATGGTGGTTTTATGGTTGGTGGATTTGAGTTGGAGGCGAAACCAGCCTTCACTAATTATCGTTTAATACCGGAGAATTGGAAAAGCACTCTGCCTTCTGATTGGGATCATTTCAGTAAGCAGAAAATTTCAATTATTCGGAGAAATGTTCATGTTTTTTATTTTACATTATTTTTAGTGCCTATTTGGGAAAATGCAAACCTTAGAATGCCCATTTTAAGAGAAGCTATATACCCATCTTTGACTAATTCTCCTGATACTTTTACCCCTGATGGAAAATGGATCATCGGAGAAACTCCAGAAGTAAATTATTCACAAAGTCAATCATTATGATTATTTTTATATCGTCAAAAATTAATTTTAGGTGAATAACTATTTTGTGGCTGTCGGTATGAATGGGAATCCATTACAAGGTGCTGGAGGTATCGGAAGAGCTTTGGCTGAATGGATCATAGAAGGAGAGCCTACCCAAGATTTATTATCATTTAATGTACAAAGATTCCTCGACCTTCACAATAACAGGCAATATTTGCAAGAACGCATTAAGGAAGTAGTGGGAAGGTATCTTGGAATTTTTCATTTTTATTTTTTGGTTTAAAAAACCCACCGCACTGTGCTCATTTTTATTTCTTTTTTTCAGACATTACGCCATTCAATATCCAAAACAAAATGAGTATAAATATGCCAGAAAATTACGTTGTTCGCCTTTGTACAGTTTGTTGGAGAAAAGAGGTGCGATATTTGAGACGCGAATGGGATACGAACGACCTTTATATTTTGACACCAACGAAACTGGTTCGTAAATGTATGGAATAAAATTATCTCAGGGACGTAATATTTTACATTTTTCCTTATTCAGATTGTTTCGGCCGCCGAATGCCTCCACCCACATTTTACAGACCCAAATTTCTCGACTTTATGATAGAAGAGTATTACGCCTGTCGGGAAGGTATAGGAATCATAGATATGTCATCTTTTTCCAAAATAAGAATCACGGTAAGTGGAGGATATTGAAAAACATTCCTCAAAATTTTAAAAATATGAAGATAATTTGTTGAACGATTTTATTGCTTTCGAAAGAGAGGATGTCATGTGACATGTCCGGTAAAAAAAAAGAAGAAATGAGTGAATTAATCGATTTTTTAATTAACATAATTTTTTCTTAGGGTCAAAGTAACGTGGTCGTTGATTGGCTTCAAAACTTATGTTCTAACGACGTCAATACTCCGGTGGGTGGTATTGTCCACTCCGGAATGCAAAATGAACGCGGTGGTTATGAAAACGACTGCATTCTTGTTCGAGAATCCGAATGCAAGTTCGTGTTGTTTTAGAATCTTGCGTTTGCATTTTCGCTATGGAAATATTAAAAGGGGTGTACTTCTAGTTATCTTTTGATCTCACCAACTAGTCAACAAACCAGGAGCTTTCACTGGATGCGTCGCCATTTACCAAGTGACGGCAGCATAGATATGAAAGATGTTACCTCTATGTATAGTGTCATAAATGTAGTTGGTCCAAAAGCTAAACAAATTCTGTCTGAGCTTAGTCAGTCCGATGTTAATTTACAACCATTTTCTTGCAAGGTATTTAATTTTACATGAAATTTGTAAATTGTAGAATTGTTTTACTAAATTATATTATGGCAGGAGCTAAACGTGGGATATGCTTCTGGTGTGATGATGATGTCATTTACTCACACCGGAGAGCAAGGCTTCACCTTGTATATTCCTTCCGAATACGCCATACATGTTTACGATAGATTGGTCACGGTAAGTGCATATTTTCATTTCTTGGTTTCATAATTCTAGGATAGAAACATTCGAAAATTTTTACAGGTTGGACATGACTACGGCGCGAGAGATGTTGGATCTTTGACGCAGAGATTTATGAGGATAGAGAAATTTATTCCGTTCTGGGCCGAAGATTTAACCAGTTATACGACTCCTATCGAGGCAGGAAATACGTATAGAGTGAAATTAGACGTGAGTTTTTATATTAAAATAAATTGTATAATTTTATTCAAATTTCGTTTGTGTATCTCACAGAAAGAATATTTCATTGGAAAATTCGCATTGCAAAAACAAAAAGACCACGGAGTAACGAAAAGGCTGGTTATGTTCGTGTTAGAAGATTTAGACCCTGATAAAGATATTTGGGCCTGGGGGATGGAGCCGATATTTCGAAATAACCAATTTGTCGGTACGGTTACTTCTACAGGGTATGTAAAAAATATTAACTATTTTTCTATAGTTTACACCGATCGACGAAGAATTTTTAATTTTTTCAATTTCTAGGTACGGATTTACTCTCGGGAAATTAGTTTGTTTAGGTTACGTAAGTAAGCCAGGATATCATAGGAATTCAAATCAAGATAATTTAATAGTGGATAATAATTTCATTATCGATCCCACGGCTCGATACGAGATTGATGTCGCTGGAAGGAGGGTGTTAGCTAAACCTCACATATATCCACCTCAGAGAACTAATACTTCCGGTG
>QBDW01005320.1:0-71914 GCA_003261595.1 Maconellicoccus hirsutus | reverse complement strand
CTCCAACTGGTTTGCATTGCGAGGTAACATATTTTTGTAAATTTATATTCTCAATTTACCGGTATTTATCGTGTTTCAATTTATAGTTCATTGATAAAAATGACATAAATAAATTAAACCCATTTATCAACACAGATGGCATCCTCGGAGGTGTTTGGGTACCCGAGGATGCGGTTGCGAATCCCCAAGAAATTTGCCAAGCTCTTGCTAAACTTTCTGTGGAAGGAGGTGAGGTATGAAGTTATTTCAACGGATCGTGTTACATTTTCTACCAACTGAATTTACGTTTGTTTGTAGGTGCTCAATATTTAGAAAATTGTTCGGTAGACTTCGTCATCACTGAAAATAACACAGTCAAAGGAGTTCAAACCGATAAAGGTTTTATTTCCTGCGAATATTTTATTAATTGTGCTGGAATGGTAAATACTCCAATTTAAAAGAAATGGCTTAACTGTTCTTTTTTAATTACAACGCATATTTTTAGTGGGCTAGAGAACTCGGCTGGTTATGCACGGCAAAAGTTCGAGTACCTGTTTATCCTGCGGAACATTTTTATGCTACCACTAGTCCACTTTCTGGAGTGGCTCATGATTTACCATATGTAAGAGATTACGATTCTTCCTTGTATATTAGAGAATTCAATGGTGGTTTTATGGTTGGTGGATTTGAGTTGGAGGCGAAACCAGCCTTCACTAATTATCGTTTAATACCGGAGAATTGGAAAAGCACTCTGCCTTCTGATTGGGATCATTTCAGTAAGCAGAAAATTTCAATTATTCGGAGAAATGTTCATGTTTTTTATTTTACATTATTTTTAGTGCCTATTTGGGAAAATGCAAACCTTAGAATGCCCATTTTAAGAGAAGCTATATACCCATCTTTGACTAATTCTCCTGATACTTTTACCCCTGATGGAAAATGGATCATCGGAGAAACTCCAGAAGTAAATTATTCACAAAGTCAATCATTATGATTATTTTTATATCGTCAAAAATTAATTTTAGGTGAATAACTATTTTGTGGCTGTCGGTATGAATGGGAATCCATTACAAGGTGCTGGAGGTATCGGAAGAGCTTTGGCTGAATGGATCATAGAAGGAGAGCCTACCCAAGATTTATTATCATTTAATGTACAAAGATTCCTCGACCTTCACAATAACAGGCAATATTTGCAAGAACGCATTAAGGAAGTAGTGGGAAGGTATCTTGGAATTTTCATTTTTATTTTTTGGTTTAAAAAACCCACCGCACTGTGCTCATTTTTATTTCTTTTTTTCAGACATTACGCCATTCAATATCCAAAACAAAATGAGTATAAATATGCCAGAAAATTACGTTGTTCGCCTTTGTACAGTTTGTTGGAGAAAAGAGGTGCGATATTTGAGACGCGAATGGGATACGAACGACCTTTATATTTTGACACCAACGAAACTGGTTCGTAAATGTATGGAATAAAATTATCTCAGGGACGTAATATTTTACATTTTTCCTTATTCAGATTGTTTCGGCCGCCGAATGCCTCCACCCACATTTTACAGACCCAAATTTCTCGACTTTATGATAGAAGAGTATTACGCCTGTCGGGAAGGTATAGGAATCATAGATATGTCATCTTTTTCCAAAATAAGAATCACGGTAAGTGGAGGATATTGAAAAACATTCCTCAAAATTTTAAAAATATGAAGATTAATTTGTTGAACGATTTTATTGCTTTCGAAAGAGAGGATGTCATGTGACATGTCCGGTAAAAAAAAGAAGAAATGAGTGAACTAATCGATTTTTAATTAACATAATTTTTTCTTAGGGTCAAAGTAACGTGGTCGTTGATTGGCTTCAAAACTTATGTTCTAACGACGTCAATACTCCGGTGGGTGGTATTGTCCACTCCGGAATGCAAAATGAACGCGGTGGTTATGAAAACGACTGCATTCTTGTTCGAGAATCCGAATGCAAGTTCGTGTTGTTTTAGAATCTTGCGTTTGCATTTTCGCTATGGAAATATTAAAAGGGGTGTACTTCTAGTTATCTTTTGATCTCACCAACTAGTCAACAAACCAGGAGCTTTCACTGGATGCGTCGCCATTTACCAAGTGACGGCAGCATAGATATGAAAGATGTTACCTCTATGTATAGTGTCATAAATGTAGTTGGTCAAAAGCTAAACAAATTCTGTCTGAGCTTAGTCAGTCCGATGTTAATTTACAACCATTTTCTTGCAAGGTATTTAATTTTACATGAAATTTGTAAATTGTAGAATTGTTTTACTAAATTATATTATGGCAGGAGCTAAACGTGGGATATGCTTCTGGTGTGATGATGATGTCATTTACTCACACCGGAGAGCAAGGCTTCACCTTGTATATTCCTTCCGAATACGCCATACATGTTTACGATAGATTGGTCACGGTAAGTGCATATTTTCATTTCTTGGTTTCATAATTCTAGGATAGAAACATTCGAAAATTTTTACAGGTTGGACATGACTACGGCGCGAGAGATGTTGGATCTTTGACGCAGAGATTTATGAGGATAGAGAAATTTATTCCGTTCTGGGCCGAAGATTTAACCAGTTATACGACTCCTATCGAGGCAGGAAATACGTATAGAGTGAAATTAGACGTGAGTTTTTATATTAAAATAAATTGTATAATTTTATTCAAATTTCGTTTGTGTATCTCACAGAAAGAATATTTCATTGGAAAATTCGCATTGCAAAAACAAAAAGACCACGGAGTAACGAAAAGGCTGGTTATGTTCGTGTTAGAAGATTTAGACCCTGATAAAGATATTTGGGCCTGGGGGATGGAGCCGATATTTCGAAATAACCAATTTGTCGGTACGGTTACTTCTACAGGGTATGTAAAAAATATTAACTATTTTTCTATAGTTTACACCGATCGACGAAGAATTTTTAATTTTTTCAATTTCTAGGTACGGATTTACTCTCGGGAAATTAGTTTGTTTAGGTTACGTAAGTAAGCCAGGATATCATAGGAATTCAAATCAAGATAATTTAATAGTGGATAATAATTTCATTATCGATCCCACGGCTCGATACGAGATTGATGTCGCTGGAAGGAGGGTGTTAGCTAAACCTCACATATATCCACCTCAGAGAACTAATACTTCCGGTGATTCGACCAATAAGCAATATAAACCAAAAGTTCTTCCTACAGTTATGCAGATGAAATAAAATGCTAGTGAAAATGTAAGTTAATTTTTTAAATCAAATAATTGAACAATAATTTTAACATTTTAGTCATTTACCTTTTTGTACCTGATTTATTATTAAGAATTGATCGTACGTTTTTATGTTAAATAAATGTTACGCTTTTGTTGTTTCGTGTATCGAATTATTCCTGTTTGGGTTTTTTCTGCCAAACTGGAATAACATCTATCCTTACGTAGGAACATCCAACAACTTTTCCGAATTTTGAGTATTCAACGGTGATTTTATATTTGCCGTATATGAATTCCTTTGGAAGCATACCACCTCGCAGCAAATGCGATATGTCGTAACCCTTTGTTTCATAGACTCCCTGTTGATAAAAACAGTAGTTTTTAAGGTTGAATTGCGTTATAATTAATGAAAAGGTAATTCGCGTTACTTTTGGAATAGGGCATTTCGCTGATATATTCATACTTCTCAAATACCCTATCCAACCTTCTTGCAATAGATTAATCATCGAAGAGCAAACTGCGGGTAATGGTAGATTATAAGCATTTGGTAGCCAAGCAGAGTTTGAACCCAGAATAGCAAAGTTCACATTCGCCTATCATAATTCTTGTGTAAAATTATAAAAGAAATTTGAGGGTACGACGAAAAACTTACAGAAACGCTGTCATCGAAAGGTATCTTAAGTACACTTTTTCCGACAATTTCCATTTTCGTACGTGTCTTGCTTAGATGCATATCTGTGAAAATTTCATTAGTACCTCTTTTCTCCGGAGGATTACAAGCTCCGTATTCCTTCCATCTGACGTGATAACTTCCCTAATAAAGTGTAAAATTTACTGTTTTTCATAATTGAAACGATTTATTTTGATGCAAGACTTACTGTACTGGAATGATGAAAGGGTTCCACAGCGATTCCTTCGTGAAATATTAAAATGAAACTTAATGCGATGGAAATCATTTTTCGAAGTTCTATGCAGAAAAAGAAATAGGTGATGAATAAATTAATGGTCGAGATAATTTGTTGACACAATAGTTCATGTCATTATGAGTAGTGCGTTCCACAATCAATGCATCATTCATACATATTACTTATGTGCACGCTATTTCACCATTTAATTTTTGTAGTTATTCAGCATGACAAATGTCGTTTTTTATATTTTTTATCGAAGATTAAACACGATTTCCTGATGATCTCAATTATAAAAATGTGATCATTTAGGTACTTAGTGTACTTACTATCTACCTAATTAATATCGACGCGTCAAAATATGAACCGTCGAATGTATCACTTAAATTAAGTGAATATATTTGTATTGTTGTAGTAATTTAGTTGAATATAAACGGCATATCATTTCATTTGTCTAATTTATTCAAATAAATACAAAATTATTCATCAATCGATTAAACTTCTTATCACACCAATATGCTATCATGGACGAATACATTAATAGTATAAGAGTACTTGGCTAATAGCTACTTATGCGAGATATTCATATTTTTAATCAGATATTAACCTTCTTTTGGTTCTTTTTGTTTTCTTGGCTTCTGCCACAAAGGAAGAACATCAATAACTAATTGAGTACATCCTATGAGAACGTTGTACTTATTTAGGTATTCCATGGATACTTTTATAACGTCCGTAAAAAAACTGCTTCGGGAGTTTTGAATTCTTTAAAAAATTTTCAGTGTCATAGCCTTTGGTCCGATAGAATCCCTGAGAAACGAAATCACAACATGATTTCTGAATATAGTGATAAGACAAATAAGTTGATTTTACGTTAATTACATACCTTAGGTACCGGACACTTCGGTGATATGTTGAAACTTTTCATGAAATTAATCCAACCTTCTCCTAGAGTACCTATTAGTCCATCAGAACAACCTCTGGGAAAAGTTATTGTGTAAGCATTAGGAAGCCACGCTAAATTTGAACTGAGGATGGCGAAATCCATTTTCAGCTGTTGACATAAAATATGTATATTTTCTTACCTACAATGCATTTAGTAAGTATGTAAGTCTTCAACTGTCTACAATTTTTTTATAAGACAATTATGTAATGCAAATCATTTAATTTTACTTACAGGCATCGTGTCATCATGAGGTATTACAAATGTCACATTACCGATAACTTCTTTAATGTGACGTTTTCTGTTAATACGGACATCAGTGAAGATTTCATTTGTACCTCTCTTTTCCGGCGGACAGGGTCCGATTTCTCTCCATTCTACGTAATATTCACCCTACAGAGTTAAAGTTTGTAGAATCGTTGCAAGAATCTCGCTGAGTGGATCCTATAACGCATAACTCACCGCACTGGAATGACGAATATTTTGAGTTGAGACAATAACAACGTGCAAGTATAAAGTGAAAATTCCTACATAGAATTTCATTGCTGAAATTCATTTGAAGAAACAAATGCTTTGCATAATTATCAACGAATTATTTAAAAAACTGATTGACAACTTATACGAAGTTGCGCATCGGAAATAATTGACAGTTCGTTTATTTGAAGGAAATGACTTCATCGCTTCATCATTATTATAGTTGCATATCAAAAAAAAAGATCGTATTGGTGAGACCTTCATATCATTTAAATGCATGGGTATTTATTTGCATATGGTACCCGAGCAATAGATACCTGCCTACTAAATCTTTTTTCAGGAGGTATGATGAAAAATTATGTTATACACGTTGATTTTGAAATATTCATACATAGATTGGTTACCTATTACCTAGTTGTAATTACCTACTTGTATACCTACCGAAAGTTATTTACCATTACTTTATTTCTACGCCGATTGGAAGTAATTTTACTGAGTGGATGAAATGATTAAAATCACTGTGGTAATTTTACACCCAAATAAGATAAATTTATTCTTATATTTGTCAATAATTGATTTCATAATCATCTTCATAGATATTTATTTGCATAAGTATAAACGGACCTATTAACTAAAAAGTACAGCAAAATATATGATAATCAATTGCTTTGTTTTTTCTTCTTCTGCCAAAGTGGAAGAACATCGATAATGAAATAATTACATCCCATCAGCCTGTTTCGGTTATTATAATATTCCAAAGTTACTTTATAACGTCCATAAATGAACCGTTTCGGTAAAGCAGAACTTTTCAAAAAATTATCTGGGTTGAAACCTTTTGTTTGATAAAACCCCTAAAAAAAATGCTTTCCATTATTTCAAATATCGACATATCTGCTTACTTATTTTTCATTCGATTAATTAAAATCAACTGCACGTAAATATACCTTCCTCATCGGACAGCTCGGAGGCATATTTAAACTCTTCAAAAAATCAGTCCATCCTTCCTCAAACAAACCTATCAATCCGTCGGTGCAACCTTTTGAAAACGACATGCTATAAAAATGTGGAATCCACGCTGAATTTTTTCCTAGCACGGAGAAATCTACTTTTAGCTATAAATGAAATAATATCGGAATTTTAAAATGAATGATAGTTTTTTGAGTGAGAATATTTATAACTTCTTTTTAACCATCTTACCGGAGTGGTATCATCGTAATTAACGCTCAATGAAACATTACCGACAATCTCTGGTTTACGATTTTTCCTAGTGAGATGGACATTGGCGAAGTTTTCGTTCGTTCCAGATTTCTCCAAGGGGCAGGGACCAATTTCTTTCCATTCCAAAAAATATTCGCCCTAATTGAGAATTTCAGCATAAGTTATATTTAAAATTAGAACTGATTTATCATTAAATTTGAAACTTACCGCATTTGAGTGATGATAGGACTGACATAAAACGCAAGTCAAATGAATGAATAAAATAAAAAGTAATTCGTAAATAAGCCACATAATTGAATTTGCTTGAGACTCTTACCTATACCTACTTCAGGTCGTTTATACCGCTAAATATATTAATACTTAATTCAAATAACAAATTTATTGTACTTGTGAGGGAATTTTATCTTGATTGCGCTGGACAGTGATGTAATTAGGTATATCAGATGTCAAAGTTAATTTATTTGGCAAGGTGACAGACCATGATTGCTGGGAAACATAATGAATTTTCTAATTACGGTGGGTTTATCACGCAATCAGAAGTTCAAAGGTGAATTTCGTTTTAAAACAACATCTTTTATTTTATATGCATATCTACAGTACGTGGATTAACTAAAATAAAATGGTTGATGATTTTTCCATAATATTTATGTAGGTATAGGTACCTATCTAACTGTCGTCCGTTTCTTCTGCCAGAGAGGTAGAACATCAATAACAAAATAAGAGCATCCCAAAAGTACATCTTTCTTATTGAAATATTCCGCAGTTATTTTGTAACGACCATAAATAAATTGTTTCGGGAGTAATGAATTCTTCAAGAAATTATCTACGTCGTACCCTTTAACTTGATAAAATCCCTGGTACATAATTTGATTTTTGAGGTAAATATGATGAATTTGAATAAATGCTAATTAAAATGTTTACATACTTTTCGCAACGGACAACTGGAAGGCATATTGAAACTCTGTACGAAATTTGTCCATCCTCCTTTTGCAAAACCCATTAATCCATCTGTGCAACCTTTGAGAAAAGTCGTACTGTAGGCGTTTGGAAGCCAGGCTAGATTTGAGCTGAGAATGGCAAAGTTTATTTTTAGCTGTTGACATGCAAAACCAAGACTAGATATGTCTTCGATTCGAATAAAAAGATCACTTTGTGAAAAATTACTGTATTACTCACTGGATCATCGTAGGATACAGCGAATGTTATATTGCCCACAATTTCTCTTTTATTACGTTTCCTAGTGAGATGTAAATCTGTGAAGATTTCATTTGTACCTCTTTTTTCCTTTGGACATGCTTCGACTTCCCTCACTTCAACGTAATATTCACCCTAATTGAAAAATTGGTAAAATCGAGATAAGAATCTTTCGAAGCTATTGAACTCACCGCTCTGGAATGACGAAAAGGTTGAGCAGAAACGCTAAAAATTTGAATGAATAAATTCAAAACTCCTATGTAAAATCTCATGGTCACAATTTATGAAAAAAATTCATACAACCTAATTTCTAATGAATGGTCAACAGAGTGAACATTGTAATTTAGTTTATGAGCTGTCAAACCGTATCAACACATCAAAATATGATACATGGTTATTTATATATCAGAATACAAGATCGCATTTATGTATAAATTAATTGCATACTAATTACCTATATTGAAATGTACAACACATCGATCAAATTATGATTTTCCCCTTACATTGCACCTTTAAAGTGGAAAAATATCTATAGAAAAATTTCTTCACATTCTACATCTTAAATAGGTATTACCAATTTATAAAATTTATCCCCTAAAAAAAAACGACAAAAATAAACATTTTTAATTATCATCTTTCTACAAAGATTAACATTATTCATTTCTTTGTTTTTTTTTCTTTTGCCAAGTCGGTATAATATCCAATATAAAATAAGTGCATCCCAACAGGGTACCTTTTTTGCTGAGATATTCCAAAGTGAGTTTATAATGACCATAAATGAACTGTTTGGGAATTAGTGGATTTTTCACAAAATTATCCGGATCGTAACCTTTTGTTCGATAGAAACCCTGTTAAAATGAATGAGTTAGGTACGTAATATGAAAATCATAAAAGCATTATAATTGTTGAATCATTAAATTAAATCACAAAGGTAGGTATCTTACCTTTTGCATAGGGCATTTCGGAGGCATATTGAAACTCTTCAAGTATTCTGTAAAACCTTCCCCAAGAATACCTGCAAAATCAGAACAACCTTTCCAAAATGTCATTGCGTAAGCATTTGGCAACCAAGCTAAATTTGATCCGAGAATTGCAAAATTCATTTTTAACTGTAAATCAAAACGAGTATAGCAGGTATACAAACGCGTCTTGAAGTTTAGATTACTTGAATTAAACTCATATATCAGATGTAATTTCAACGCTTACTGGAGTAGTATCGTCAAAAGGAACGTCAACTGAAAGATTACCCAAAAGTTCTGCTTTACGATGTCTTCTCGTGAGACGAAAATCTGTAAATATTTCATTGGTACCTCTTTTGTCTGCAGGACATGGTCCAATCTCTTTCCATTCAACGTAATATTCACCCTAAAGATTCTCATTATTCAAGATGTTTTTCTTCTACAGTAAATAGGTAAGGTACCTACAGTATTTATAATTTCAATACTTACCACTTTTGAATGATGATAAGGCTGAGCTGATGTTAAGATGAATTGGTATAATAAAAGATATAATAGAGCATCAGTGAGCCACATGCTATTCCTTTTGGTAAAATTTATTCGAAAAATTAACACAGTTTGTATCATTATATGTTCCGATATTCTGCTATTAGGTAGATATTTCTCGTATTGTATTCATACGAGTGAATAAATTGATGTAATTTTGTAAACGAGATTGCATCTTAATTACATAGTCATGGTGTTATTAATGAAATGGACAAGTGTAAATTCTAAGATTGATTATCAGATAAAGCGATATAGCATGACGAAAAACAAAAACAAAAACAAACAAACATCTACTCGTAATTCTGATACATATTATTTAATTCAAAAGTTTAACATTGCTTAGATAGGAATCGATCAACCAATCGGTGCAGAATTATACAAAAATCACCTGAAACTAGAAATGAAGCGTACGATAAATTTAGGGAGCGTTTACATGGAGGCGTTTAACACACGTTCGTTTCTGTCTACGATTCCTGCGCGGTTGTCAGATGTGACAGAAACGCGCGTTAAACGCCTCATGTAAACGCTCCCTTATTCACTTCGTGTATTTCGAATTTCGAATTTCATGTATCACGTTTCAATGTAGATACTTAATCATTCACTTGACTTTTTTTCTTCTGCCACAATGGAAGAACATCGGCAGCGAAATAGGAACACCCAATCAGAATATTTTTCTTGTTAAAAAATTCCACCGTTATTCTATAACGACCATAAATAAACTGTTTTGGAAATAACGAAGTTCTTAAAAAATCATCAGCATCGTAACCCTTAGATTGATAAAATCCCTGTAAACAAACACATAGCGGGGTATAATAAATGATAATTGTCAACTTGTCTCAAATATCCAAGTTTTAATTAAATATCGAATACTACTTAGGTAATAGGTATATTTACTTTTCTTATCGGGCATCTCGGAGGCATATCCATACTCTTTAAGTAATTCGTCCAACCTTCTCCGAGCAGATTCAACAAATCGGTACATGCTCTCGGTAATGTCATACTATAAGCATTCGGTAACCAAGCTAAATTTGAACCGAGAATGGCAAAATTTAGTTTTACCTGTTGATGTAGATTCATCATACATCATATTGATATTATTATCTAAACGAAAATCTAGCATAAATTGAAATATTCGCTACCGAACAATTATCGTTGAATTCTTCGAGAAATGTAACGTTGCCGGTAATCTCTGTCTTACGACGTCTCCTGGAGATTCGTACGTCGGTATAAATTTCATTTGTACCTCTTTTATCTGGAGCACATGCTCCTACTTCTCTCCATTCTACGAAATATTCACCCTGTTTAATTCGTATAAGATTTCATTCATTTTGAAATTCTTTAAAATAGGTATTTTTCTGATAGACAATAGGCATACACTTACCATTATCGAATGACGATAAGGCTGACTCCAAATTACGAGGAATTGATGAAGTATTAATGTTGACATAACATACACCTTCATCATGTTGGTACTTTTATAAAAATGTCAAAATTTGTTATCCAGGACTAGTAAATAAAATATGTATTTGTCAGATACACTACTTATCAAAAAGTATTCTCATCGTCATCACGAATGATACATTTTTCACATCAGCGAATAGTCATTAAGTTACAATTATTCTCACGCATAATTCGACTACCTGATGTAAGTTAGGTATTTTCCTAAAATCATAACGAAGTCACAAACCGTGACCAGAAATTTGTACAGAAATCGATGATAAGGCTTCAATTATCAAATAAAATCATGGATATTCAAAAAACAACTCCTTTGCAAAGATTTTTTAACACGTTGTTTTATTTTCATTTATAGTTACATATAATGAAAATCGATTATTTATAAAATCAATCGTTTTTTTCTCTTTTCTTCTTTTGCCATTTCGGAAGAACATCCACAGTGAAATATGTACATCCAATAAGCTCATTTTTCTTGTGACTAAAAGTCTCTAAAGTAATCTTATAACGACCGTAGATAAATTGCTTGGGAATAAGCGGATTTTTCAAAAAATTATCCGCATCGTAACCACTTGTTCGATAGAAACCCTATCAAAATAAAAATTACAAATTTGATAAAAATCTCCGCAAATTAATCAAATTAAATGAACGTGTACTTTTTGCATTGGGCATTTCGGTGACATATTGAAACTTTTCATATAACCAGTCCAACCTTCTTGAAGAATACTAATCAAACCTGAACAACCATTTGGAAACATCATCGTATACGCATTCGGAAGCCAACCCGAATTCGAACCAAGGACTGCGAAATTGACTTTCATCTATTTAAATAATAATTGAAAAATTACGAGAAAATCTTGATTTTACATATCGTATTTCAACGCTTACAGGAGTAGTATCATCAAAAGGAACTTCAAAGCTAAGATTACCGACCACTTCTGGTTTACGATGTCTTCTCGTAAGATGTACATCGGTGAATATCTCATTGGTACCTCGTTTATCTGGAGGACAAGGTCCTATTTCCTTCCAGTCTACGAAATATTCACCCTATAATTGAACTCCGTTTTACGGAGGGTGGATTTTTTGGAAATATTTAAAGCTTATTAAGCAAAATCTTACCACAGTTGAATGATGATAAGGTTGAGTCAGTACCATGAAACTTTTAACCAATGAAAACGTTAGTATAACTAACCACATTGTTGTTTTTTTTGTCGAAGTGTGTTCACCATCGCAGAATGTTGGTAAAATTTGAGCGGATCGCCGTCATGATTCGGTGATAATTACGAAGTGCCATAATTTATAGTTCAAATTACCAACCTAAAAAATGTATGATGAGGTATTAGACCGTAACCAGGGACTTGTTTTGAATTAAATTACAATATCTGATCTTCGATGTTTTTTTTTGCTAGATTAGAAAATAGAAATTCACAATAAGTTTTACCTATTTGAATTTTTCAAAAGCTTCGAAACGTCCTTCAAATTTCAAATTAGGCAAAACATTTCACATCCGCTTGATCTGATAGCTTTTGGGAGTCGAGGGACAAGGGATCTTGGTGAAATGCTTTTCTCAGATTCAAATGAAAATCGTTTTATACCTTTTTTAGCATTGAGTTAATGACTGACATTTGGTGGCTTTTTTCTCAGGCAAATCATCGGTTTCTTTTTTTTCATTAAAATATAGCAACAAAAATCATTGCAGATATTTAGGCTACTTACTTATTTGCAGACAAAAATTCGACTCTTTCGATAAAAATTATTCATTTAATATTATTTTACAAATTAACAAAATTCATTTCACTTATAAGAATGTTACAAAAGAAAAATATAAATTTATTTATAAAATTCGTGTTCCAGTTCACTTTTCTTCACGTTATTTTTATACCCTTTCTCGAAGTCTTTAGCGAGAACAATATAACGATTTTCTCTTACGGCATGCATTCCAGCCTAAAATAAAAATGATATCAAACTCAGAAAATAAGAGGTTAAAATTCAGTTTAATAATACCTCTTGACAAATGGCGTTTATATCAGCCCCGGAAATTCTATCAGGTCGAGCGACATAATCTTCCAAATCAACTTCCTCGCTCAAGTTCATCTTAGACGTAATTGTAGCAAAAATTAAACGCTTTTGTCTTCTATCCGGCAGAGGAAATTCAATCTTTCTATCAAGACGGCCAGGTCTTAATAGAGCAGGATCTAGAGTATCAGCTCGATTTGTAGCCATAATAACCTTAAAGAAAAATGTACACTTATGACTGAAGAACGTAAATAATTAAGAAATCAAGTAATGCGTACTTTGACGTTAGTAGTTTGATCAAAACCATCCATTTGATTCAACAATTCTAATAAAATTCTTTGTACTTCACGATCGGCACCGGTTTGAGCATCAAATCGCTTAGTCGCGATGGCATCGATTTCATCGATGAATATAATAGCAGGTGCGTTTTCTTTGGCTAGACGAAATACATCTCGAACCATACGCGGACCTTCTCCTAAGTACTTTTGTACGAACTCCGACCCAACGACACGAATGAAAGCGGCTGTAAAAAATTACAGTATACTAACAAGTAAAAAATTAGTCGGATATGACAGAAATTTATCAACCTGTCGTGTGATGAGCTACGGCTTTAGCTAACATAGTTTTACCACAGCCTGGAGGACCGAACATAAGAACACCTCTTGGAGGATCGATACCGATTTGTTTGTATAATTCGAAATGCGTTAAAGGTAATTCAACCGCTTCTCGGATTTCTTGTTTTTGCATATCCATACCTCCGATATCGGAATATTGTACATCGGGTTTCTCATCTATTTATACAAATTCATTACATAACGTAATTATCAAATTCCCATTCAACTGATGTACTAACCAGCTTGTAACATGGAAATTGAAGAATCTGCTTCAGGCGGTAAAACATCAACTAAAGCGTTACTATGTTTATGAAGAGCAACACTAGCTGAAGGTTTTAATAATTCTCGATCAATTGTTGATAAAATACGAACGTAATAATTGGAACCTAAACATGTTGCAATTGACAGTGAATAATATTGATTAAATGTTTTCAGAGATGATGTGTTTATTTGTTTACCAGTAGTGCTTCCAACGATTCCAGTGTTTTGGTCAACAGCTTCCAAAAATTGACCAATCACTAACGGTACACTTTGGATACGTTTTACTTCTTCTTGCGCATGAAGATATTCTTTTTTCAAATTACGCTGTTCATCTTTAATGTACTCTTCTTGAACTTCCAAAAATTCGAGTTGTCGTTGGAGTTTCTATTATGAAAAAAGAAGTGTGAGATGTATGCTATGATTTTTCATCGTGTGCATTCCTATACCTTATATTCTTTATATAAGTCATTTTCATCGAGTTCATCGATTTGTTGACTGTTCAATGCACGAGTTGCTGCCTGAGTTTTATCTATTGTGTCATCCTATCGGAAAAACAAAAGATGAGATATAACAAAGCCTTTTCTGCTTAAGAAATACATATTTAAGAGATTTTGAACGAGGTCACTTTTGTTGAAAGTGTTGATAGGAATTTTCACAGTTGAATTAAAATTATAAAAATAATCTCTCGATTGAAATTTAAAAATTATTTGTTCAGATAAAGAGAAATATGTTAGTTTACCTTCTCCAAGACGATACCGATTTCTTCCATAGCAAATGAAGGGAAGCGAACACACGGAAAAACAATAAATGCTTTTGTTGATGTAACTACGACAAATGAAATAATAGTCTATGATATAAATTATTTGAATCTTCAAAAGAATTGTAACGAAAAATGATTCTAAAATTTTTCTGACAAAAAATTGCAAAAATTTTGTATTTTGCTTGTCATTTTAAATACTTTTTGGGGTTTGATGAACAGAAATATATAGTTGTGGTGATTGGTTATACGATTTGCATCATTCAGTAAATTACAGTAATTTACTCAATTTTAATTTTTTATATTTTCATGGAAATTTTGAAACTCTTGAACTATTCAGGTCATGATTCAGGTAGGTAGGTATTTAGGTAAATTAAATTATCAATTATTTTAGATTCTTAATTTTTGGAAGTTAATTAATCAACATTTTCATATTTAAAGAGGTTGAAGTTGCATGCTACATGTTAAATGACAGAAGATCAATGATTCAGTTATCAGTTTTATACCTTTATAATATAAAAAAAATGAAAAATAAAAATTGAAAGACAAATGATTGAAAAAATTAAGAGAAATTTAGATTCATTACGCAGTCGAATTGACAGATATCTGCGTATATTCGTTAGTGATATCAATATTCATTATTATCTCTTCTTCTCTTCTTTTGTTATAGGAAAAATATTTCAATACTATATTATTTATAATTATTTTATTTTTTCTCAAATGTTATTAATTACATTAGTATTTTAAAAATTAAGTACCGATTTGTGATTTGTCTTTCTTTTGGCGTTTTGGTAATACATTCAATGCAGTGAGGGCACATCCTACTGTTGCATCTTTTTTTCTAAAATCACAAATCACTTTATAAGATCCATAGAAAAATTGTTTCGGCAACGCACGACTTTTCACTATTTTTTCCACATCATAGTATTCTTTCAATTTATAAACTCCCTATTCAACAGTAAATAAAAATAATTTATTTTCTGCATTTAAAATGAAAAAAGAGTTTAGGCAAAAGCTATGGAATTTAAAAATATCTTACTCGCGGTATAGGACAACTATTCGGTATATTCATGCTGGTAAAAAGATCATTTCCCTCGAGGATAAGTTTGAATTGGGTACAGCCTGCTAAAGTAAATTGATGAAAATTTGGAATCCAACCAGCATTAGATTTTAACTGCATAAAATGTACGTGGATCTGCAAAAATTTACCAATTTTGTATATAAGAGGTATGATTAGATTAAGTACGCGGATAAAAATATTACACCGCCAAGCTTTCATCCCATGGTATTAAAAATGTATAATTGCCGAAAATTTGTGGTCTTTTGTTTTTTTTCGTCAATTTAACATTCATTTGAATTTCATTGGTGCCGACTTTATCTTTTTCGCAAGGACCTATATACTTCCAATCAAGATAATACTCTCCCTAAAATGAACAAAGAATTATTTAGACACCAATTTACAAAAGTCTTATCAATAATTTAGAAGTTAGATAAATGTGTTGTTATTTTTACCATGTTTGAGTGACTGAATATTTCAAGTTGACAAAATCCAGCGTTGAAAAAAGCTGATACATGAAAAATTATGAAAACAAGTACTAAATTATTACAATACATCTTCTTTTTCTAAAAATCCAAACCTACTCTATTTAACACACTGTCAAGGTTTTAAATTTACTTGAAAAAAATAAAATAAAAACCTTTCGTACTCAGCATGTATTATAACTCAGTTCAACAAATAAACAAGATCTAAGTCATTAAAAAATAATCAACTGATTTTAAAAACCTAGATATGGTTACCGGAAACATAGTAGGTAAGTTCGGAAGTAATTAGTATCTATGTATCCCTTGAACAAAATTATTTTATGACGAAGCTATAAACTATGTGAAACGATGGGAATAGGTATTTTATTGAATTTCGTGAAATTATTTATCAATTTTTCACAATTATTTCGAATATTTGATAACAATCAGTTCGTATATTAACGATGCATAAAAAATTCAAGACACATAATATTCAATTGTATTGACGATTTTGAAAAATGACTTTTGTACTAGGAAAATACGCGTTTCCGTATTTTATTCGTATATTTTTTTATTCCAAAAATACTCATTTACAGTTGGTATCTCTAGATATGGAAAATTGTATAATTTTTGTTTACTTTTGTTTCCTTCTGTTTATCGATTTCAATAATCATAATCCACATGCTTCAACTCTATCGGTAAGTATTTTAATGAAATGATGATTCTCAGGTTAAATTTTAAAGTCAACTCGAAATTTTTAATTTCCTAGGGAGATTTCTTCACTGAATTAAAATATGCGAGTCCCTGTGATGCGGAGGAATCCGGAAAAAACTTAATTCAATATAACCTAAAAGCAATTCGGAACGTCAATGGTAGAAAACATCTTCAGGGAAATATAACATATCTTATTCCTTTCGATGACAACATAAAAGTACAGCATGAAGATGCAATTCCACATTTATCAAATATAAATAACTTCTCACTCATTTTGATTAAAGGCTTTGTTTCACTTGGAAAAATTTTCTCCATCCACTGGTAGATTTACAGCGAATTATTTTCGCATTCGTTTGAACCATGTTTGTTCAGATACAGCACGTTATATGGGAGAATTATGGAAGAATTTTCAACGATCTATCAATATGCCAGTCAATTGTCCTGTTCCTCGAGTATGAAAATTCATGGCATACAGTACGTAATCAGATTTCACAAAATATTCACAGTTTAGCCTATATTTTTTACAGGGAGCATATTTCGTGAAAGAATATGACCTAAATGAGTTATTCGATCAAAAGGGAGCTACATTGGCCATACTACCGAAATCATTTTTTTACGGAAAGTATAAATTGCATATAATTTTTGAAAGAGATGACGAAGTTATTGGTTGCCATTTAGAAATTGTTGAATGTAAACCAGCATGGCAAAAACAGAAAGAAACTTAGTCGATAATTACTTATTCACAGTTCTGTTACACACTACGTATTATATAATATAATGTTTATACATCCAAGGTGTAATTAAATTATTGATTTACTACTCGGTCTCGTGATTTTTTAATAATTTGGGGCAATTTGCGTTCAAATGAATATGTATCAATCGAATTGTGAACATATCATTGAGTTAATTTTTCTTAAAGTGGTAGCACTGATTCATAATAAACAAAGTAAGCCGAAAAGATAAACATGTGATTTCTGAATAATTCGTCTATTTTTTGTGATTTTCTTTAAAATTTCAACTATTTTAAATGAATTAATGTTAATATGACATTCTGTAAAATATTGATTAATCTATTCTTTCTTTTAATTACATAACCGCGCTGTAAAATATTAGATTTTGTGCTTCGATTTTACGCGTTTAATTTTTTCGTTCTTCATATGCCTTATCATTAATTTGGAATTGAGTATTTTAATAACTGTAATAATGTCAAGAAATGAAATAATAACTTTACAATTTGGACACTACTCAAATTTTGTTGGTGCCCATTGGTGGAACATTCAGGTAACCTTTATCAATATTGCTGTTTAGAAATTTATGAAATATTATCACAATTTAGCTTATGATACTAGGAAGCTTCATTCATCTATAATACAGATACAGTACCAGAAATAAATTACGATGTTCTATTTCGAGAAGGTGAAAATCTCAAGGTAATTAATTTTACACGTATTCCAAACAAATAACACCGTCTTTAATTATCATTTATTTGTTATAGAAAGAAGTTACATATACTCCACGTCTTTTATTAGTGGACGTAAAAGGTAGCTTAGGTGCTTTCCCGGAGCATAGTGAATTATACGAAGAATACGAAGTACCAAGCATATCCGAAGATAACGTTCTTTGGTCTGAAGATAGAATCGAAGTAGATGAAGCCCCTAAACCTGGAAAAAATGAATTTTTGGAAGATTTAGATAGACAAGAAAAAAATATTGATGAATCAGGTATATCATTTTATTAATTCTGATGTACAACGATTCCAAGTTATTTGCTTTATTCTCGAATATTTCTGTAGTTCCTGTTGAACAGGCCTTGAAGAAGTACAGCTTAGATGAAGATGTTAAGGTTTGGTCTGATTATCTTGGTACTAGATTTCATCCTAGAACTATTAACATCATAAATAAGTATCAACACGCCGATCAGCAACAGTTATTTGAAACCTATGCGCAAGGATGTGAAATTTGGAAAAGCGAATTCTTCTCTGAAGAATGGACCGATAAATGTCGAGCTTATGCCGAAGAATGTGATTTTTTGCAGGTTAGTGAAAAAAAAACTTATTTTATGAATTTTCTTTAATGCGATCTATTTATAGGGTTTTCAAGTATTATTCGATTGCGTCGATGGATTCTCTGGATTGGCAATTTCAGCATTGGAATATCTTCAAGATGAATACTCAACCAAGGCAACATTTAGTTTTCCTAATATCGCGTCTTCTTACGGAAACACTACTATTTCACAAAAATACACTCGGATTGTAAATAGCGCTTTGAGTTTCGCCGAATTAGCTGATCTATCGATGACATTTGTACCTCTATGTACATCAAATGATCCGTGGAATGAACCAGCTACGCCGAGGACGTTTAATAATATAAATTACGATGTATGTATTCATTATTAAAAAAAAAATTCAATAATAATTGTTCTGTTTATAACGTATCTATTTTCAGAATACTTTATGGTACCACAGCAGCGCCTTATTAGCTTCGTATTTGGACTCAATCAGTATGAAGTATCGAAAGCGTTCTGGTATGGTTAGATTATCGAGTTTCTTATCGACATTGAGCCCTTGTGGGAGACGACTGCTCAGTGGCACGATTCGATTACCTTTCCCGATATATCCAGAGCTCAGTATTCTAGAGTCATTTGAAAAATTAAATGATTCTATTTGGACAACAATTTCACCTCACACCAATGTTACTCTTGACACGACAGATTTACAGGATATTACAATTAGAGGTTTAAATAAATGTAGATTACTGCCAAAGTACGTTTATAACAAAGTGGATATTACGTTAGTTTGCTTTGACATAGATTATTACGTTCTTATTTCTTATCTAGATCTGAAAAAAGAAGCTGTACAAATCCAGCGTATAAATGTCAAAATGCTGAAGAAATGTTAACTACTTATTTAGAGTATTGTTCAACTGAAAATGCACCTATATCTACGATAAATTCCTTCGATTTACCTCTAAAAATACCCCCATCTTTTCCTAATATTTTTGACGAATATGTGACTCGTATTGGTTACGTTTCTCCGATTACTTTTCCTACATCTTTTGGTAAGTTGATATAATTTCAATTCGTGTTAAAAATGGAATATTTCATTTTTCATATTTTTTTTTTCAGCAATTGTCGAAGCTCCTACATTAGCTGGTTTGCATAATTGTTCAAGTTCGGCGTCTCTACTTAATAATTTGCATGATAAAGCTGAGAAAATTAATTTAAGACATTTGCATCAATTTTTGGCCGGAGGCTTGGAACAACTCGAATATAACGAATCATTGGAAAAATTGTTGACTTTGAGAGATCATTATGACAATTAAACGTCTTTGCGCTTATATTTTTTGTATTTTATTTCGTACGAGGAATTTTATTTTCTTTATGAAAGAAATTTTTTGATGAATTTTTGTAAAAGAATTTCTAGTTTAAAAATGGGTAAAATTATTGAAAAGATTTGAATTGATCGAAAATGAAAAATTTTCCAATCATTTAAATTTTCTGCTTTGGTATTTACACAAGTTGCGGTAACTTTCAAGGTCATTGAAAAACATGTATCATGGAAGTTACCAAAATGACGTCCATAAATTGAAACACTAATGGCATTTTGAACACGTTATAATCCATATTTATTTATTCACTGTAACTAAACAGCAAACGATATCCTCAATAACAGCAATAAATAAATTTATTTGCGCGTCACATTGTACCAATGTAGTAATATGGATTCTCTCGTTCACAACCCATAAAAAGTTTTAAAAGTTTCGATCATATTGTAGGATAAAATGATACGCGATATGAAAAGCGCGTATTCGTTCAATATGATATCGATAATTTCTTTGTTACTCATTCAAATAGTCTTGAAAGGTGCTCAAGCTGATGACGTTGTACAACCCAATCCACAACTTTCACCAGCAGGAAATGATGTGCAACCGGATGCACAACATTTGCAAACTGAAAATAATGTGCAACAAAATCAACAACTTCCAGATGGAAAGCTTTGTTTGTTTACTTGCAGCGAATGGATTTTCCAAGAAAAAGTTCAGCAGTTTGCTCCATCGGCGAATTTATTAGGTCCTGGATATTTGAGCGTAAGTATTGAATGAAATATAAGATGATGTTGGTTAGGTATATTAATTGAATTAATTTTTTTATAGAAACATACTATTGGGTTACCATCGGGTAATAACGAGGATACCCATGTGAATAAAAAAACTTCTCCTTTGGATTATCAAAAAGTTTGGGGTGCGGTGTACTCTATTGATAAAAACGAATATGATGCAGTGCTAAAGTAATTCGGTCATTATGCGTATAAATTTATCTATGATTTTGGCATTAATTAATAATTTTGCAGACAATCTCAGGCCGAGTATTCAATACCATTTACTTCGAACGAAGACGTAATTGTAGTAAAATACCACGAAATGAATTGTCTTGTCGTTGATCTCGGTATTCAACCTGGCGATCATCCTCCTTGGAGACATTTCAACATGAAAATACCAAATAATATTCAAGATGACGCTTATTACAATCAATTAGCTAAAATAGGAGTACCTCAAAATTATATCGACGGATTAAAAAATGCTTCGGAGAAACCTCAATATCATCCAATTATCCCGCAAGATTACCATGTCCGAAGAGGAGACAGACAACCGGTTCGTACGTACGATCAGTTACCAGCTGTGCCACCTCGTTCGAATACAATTAATCTAGGAAATCCAACCGTTGACCATGTTGGTGGAAATGTTCCATTGAACAAACCCTTAACAACTGTTCAACCCGGAGACCACGACATACACATGAGTAAACCCACTGTGGGCGATTATGATACCTCTGTGCTTCCGGGTAATCACCCTCAATTACTAGGAACACCAGGAGATCAAGGAAATGTACCTTCAACGGTTCAACCTGGTAGTCATGGTTTATCAACAACTACTCCGAATAATCAACTCCAAATGGTACCTAGAGTACCTGAAGATTACCAAGGAAACGTACCTTTGACAAACGTTCAACCAGATGCACACGATGTACCGGTGACTGTACCAAGAGATATTGATACTGGAGTAGCAACAACTCCTGATAACCAAGGCGTTGTTATGATAACACCTATGAAGATTCCAAGAAGTGCAACGATTCAACCTATAGGTCAATCTCCTGTTACTATGGATACCCCTGATGTGCAAATTGCAAACCCTCATCAAATCATCGACCAGAATCCTACCACTGTTCAACCTTTGACTATAAAACCTAACGGAATAAATCAAGGATACGACCAATCTCTTATACCGGTGCCACATGATGACTCTCATCATTCTCTCATAGGAGGAGTTGATGACTCACCCGATAAAGTTGCACGTTTGTCTCCAGAAACTACGACAAAACCAGCATCAAATGTTGTGTCGGGAATTCCTCTTCAGAAGCCATGTACCGATGCGCCAATCAATAATTATCAACAAGCGCCTTTGGATGATCAATCTTACGTGGTTATTACACCAATGAAACTACCTCAAAATGGAGTCGACACGACATCAACTCCAGCTACTGGACAAGATTTCAAAGTACAGACACCCGATAGTTTACAACCGGACAGTAATTTACAAACAGTCACTCCAAATGTAATAAGTAATGATTCCACGAAACCAGATGACGTACCTCCTATTCTTCTTGGTGCCTCGAAACCCAAACCAAATTCTCTTCTTTTAACTCCTGATAAAACCACTGTTTCTCAAGCACCAGATCTTTTGGCGAATCCTATACAACCAGGACAGCAATCTGGTCAACAATACTTGCCTACTTCATATTCGATTCCTAATGATAACAATGTACCTAATACTTCCGGATTATTAACTCTTTCTCCTAATCCTGATATGAACACGTATCAACAAAACTCGCCTTTATTAACGTTAAATGATGTCCCTCAAAATGACCAGCCAGTGAACCAAATGTTACTTCCTAACCACAGCGTTTCTCAACCAGGAGTTATTGATAATACCCCTAACCTTGTACAGACCAATACCCCACCAAATCACGTCCAACTCCATCCAACCGATAATCTTCACCCTATTCATGAAATTCCTGCGTCATTCGACGTTTCGAAACCTACCCCAATTATACCCGATAAGCCTATGTTCTCGGTTGATCAATCACATCCAATTCAACAAGTACAAACCACCCCCGTTGAGCAATCACATCCAATTCAACAAACCCAAACCATCCCTACCAATAATCCTCAAACCATCCACGAAATTCCTCAATCATTTGATGTACCAAAGCCAACCCCAATCGCAGCAGACATACCCATGTTTTCTTGGGATCAATCTCATCCCGCAAATCAAGTTCAAACTACACCCGTTGATAATCCTCAAACGATTCACCACATTCCTACCACATCGTCTGATTTGTCAACACCAGCTCCGAATTATACTAATAAACCAATGTTTGGTTTTGACCAATCTCATCCCCCGAGTCAAATTCAAACCACCCCCGTTGATAATCCTCAAACGATTCACCACATTCCTACCACATCGTCTGATTTGTCAACACCAGCTCCGAATTATACTAATAAACCAATGTTTGGTTTTGACCAATCTCATCCCCCGAGTCAAATTCAAACCACCCCCGTTGATAATCCTCAAACGATTCATAACATCCCTACATCACCTGACCTAACAAAACCAGCTCCAAACTTTTCAAATAAACCGATGTTCAGTTTCGATCAATCTCATCCTGGTAATCAAGTTCAAACCATCCCGACCAACAATCCTCATTCCATTCAAGGAATTCCCGCATCGTTTGATTCATCAAAACCCACTCCAACCGTGTCAGACAAACCAATGTTTGCTTTAGACCAACCTCATCCTACGAATCAAGTGCAGACAATTCCAAATAACGATCTCCATACCGTCCACGATATTCCTGCTTCGTTTGACGTCTCCAAGCCTACTCCAACGTTACCGGATAAGCCTATGTTCGCCTTAGACCAATCTTATCATCCTGATAACACCATTCCAGCGACCTTTAACATGCAAACTCCACCGCCTGAAGTTGATAATAAACCTATGTTCACTTTGGATAACTCACCCATGCAATTGCAACCCAAACACATCGATGATGATTCTCACCCCGCAATACCTCTTTCCACTTCAGCCACCCCCATTAATACGGTTGATCAGCCTCATGCAACAGGATACCTACCAAGTCTCAAACACGACGAAGACCATCCGGCCGATGTTCCGCTTACGAGCACCACTACTCCTTTGGTTCACCAAGACGATCATCCAGCACAATTGGTTTCTAAACCAGATAATGCTCCACTTATCGCCAATAACCCGATTTCGACCCCAATTCACCACATACCGAATAGCATTGACAATGATAACCATCCAGTACAGTTGACCTCTCAACCAGATCTTCAAGTCCAAAAGCCCCTCACTGTAAATAATTCCCCGCTTACTACTCAACAAGTACCGAATCAAGTCATCGATAACGATCACCCGGTTCAATTACATTCTCAACCAGATGACTCATCAATGGCGGTTCACCCTGCTGTCACTCACGATAACAACCCTGTCCAACCAATTTCACAGCAACCCGACAACTCGTTGCTTAACGTCGATCACGGTCCTGCTGTTCAACCAGTAAATACCGTTAAACCTATTCAAAATCCTCAAGTTTCAGCCCAACCAGCTCAGTATACTCCTCCTACGTATACTCCGGCTACCTTCATGGTACCAAATTATATGCCCGCTTCTCCAGCTCTTGGATATTCCATAGCTCATAAGTATCCCCAATATCTTCCAAATTCACATTATATTCCTCCCAATTGTTATTATCATCCGGATGAATTAATTCCTGGTTTCACTTTCGGAAGCCATATTCAATTGTATTAGTCAGGGGTTTAGGTTAAGTAAAAATTTATAATAATTGTTTCATAATTCGTAATAAAATATGATGAATTTTATCTGTTATTTTATTCTAAGTAGGTGATTCCAATTGAAACGCCATTTTGTTGCGTAGGTAGGTTGTAGGTATATTGATAAGAAGAAATTACGTGGACGTACGACAATTCGTAAATTTTATTTATATTCGATTCATCACTGTCATCATGAATCACTCATTTCGATTTCTGAGAAATACTCAGAAAAATTGAATCATTTTCAATTTATCGAAAAAATTATCTGCATACTGAATTGAATGTTATGTGGTTACATTACTCTCATTCAAAAATCACCTCATTACTTACTCTTCCACGTGGAACATGGGAATGAGTAATAAATTCACTATCGACACGAAGTTAATTCAGATGTTTCATGACGCGATAATTTTTCAATGACGTAAAAATTATGTTTCATGTTTGGTACATCGTAAAAACAATTGAAAAACAAAAATTTATCCTTTACTGTCTACAAAGGTCATGAAAATACAGCTTGTTTGATCACCTGCAATGCCATTAAAATTTCAATGGTGAATAGGTATCCGAACGAGGAATCAAATTAAATGTGAGATCATATGCGATATACCACTTGAATAAATAATCTTCACATGGTGCACCAGATTTTGCGGAATTATGTACACATAGGAAAAAATTTTAATGATGGAATTTTTCATTGAAATAATATATTACGTATATTTCATTGCCTGAGGTGCACACATTAACCTTCTGGTTCGAAGAGAAGTGATCATTTTACAACTCTTCGTAATTTTTGATGTTTATTTCCTTCGAGTAGTAGTCTGATAACGAATTATTCAGAATTACTTGAACGATAATCCATAAGTTTTGGTTAAGATACCAAGAAAAAATTCTTTGAAATGTATTACATAATTTTAAATTTTTTAAATACTAATGAAATTAAACTTGTCGAAGTCAGTTAGTCACAAATAATATAGGTAGATGTACCGCATGATATTTCCTCTGATTCATAATGTACCTATATTTAGATACTTAAATCATCTTGTCCAGTCATTTTCCAATTACACGTGTGCCCAGAGTAACTTATATATCACAAATTATGAATCATTTCGATAATCGTCCACGCATTTTGTTATCAATATTGTTGGAAAGTCATATCAGGACGCAAAATGAGTTGGCGATGTCAAAATGATTCAAGACTGATAAGATTCAACATGAATCAAAGCGTGAATCTTTGCTTTATTTGTTCCTCAAATCGTTCAATAAAAAAAACTAAATGCATTAATTCGGTGACAGGGTAGAAGTTTCAAAAATCGGTAATCTGTAGCTTCAACGAGGATGAGGTGAAACCAACGCTCTCCGAATCTACATTAATTATCTGAAAAACTTAGTAAATTCATTATCAGTTTTACAATTTTCGTTTTTCATTTTCATGAAATGATCAAAATACTGCGAATTTTTTGCAAAACATCATTTGCGCATAATAAATTCAAAAATCACGCGATGTATTGCGATCGCATAATGGTTCCCGATCTCTAAACAAATAATTGGGAAAAACAATTGTTTCGAAGTACATACCATATTACGTCGGTCGAATGATAATTTCAATTAATCATTGAAATTATTTGCATTAACGAATTGAATATTTGAACGTACCTCGGTTGATATAAAATGTAAAACTTCCCAATATGAAACGCATTTCGGAATCCGTATTTGTAAAACATTGCAAAATGTATTTCAAAATTATCTTAATCTGTGTGATTTCCTCACCTTTCATTGAAGCCTTCACGTCACCTTTTGCTACGCAAGATAACAACGATAACGTTGCTTCGATCGATGAACAGGTAGCTCCACTCGGATCCGATGTCTTCTGCTTGTTTACCTATGGAAACTGGGTTATGGCCAGAAGCATGCAACAGGATGTACCAAGTGCTGTAAACGCTGGTGTTGCAAGATTACCTGTAAGTTATCAAAATGACGAATCACACGTTTACACTGATAACTGTACAATAACTCAAATTTCAGTATCACAGACTCGATTTTAGTTACTTTTCTCAAGATTTAGGAGGAAGTTTCCCAACATTAGTTCCCGATTGCGGATACGAAGTCTGGGGTGAACTTTATTTAATACCTGTTCAAGATTTAGACACTGTTTTGTTGTAAGTTTTATCAAATTTTCCTTATCAGTTCCTCCACTCAATTTTATCTTCATGCGTCGCAATCGTCTATCTTTCATCTTACAGGAAAGGTGGTATCGTTGATAACAAAAAAGTTTTCCACTTTGTGCAAAAAGTCGTCGAAACATACTCCAACGGAAATATTATAAATGTAAAATGCAACGCGTTTCAACAACAAAACCTACCAGAAAAATTAATCTACGGTCTGCCACTACCGCAAGACCGAAGACCATCGCAGCAAATTCTCGATATGTTGACTGAAGCATATACCGACGCTGGTTTACCGCAAAGATATATCGAAGAAATATCTCAACTTCCTACAATAGAACAGGGCTATTTGCAAACTAACTTGGTTCCCACGTCTCAATCTCAACAAAAACCAACGATCGTAAACACCGATGCTCCGGTCGTTATAGCACCAGACTCTGTTGTCGTAGCTCCTGACTCAGTTGTTGTAAATCAGCAAAATCCAAATCCTCAAGTTACAACTCAGTACCATGGAGTACCTCCGATGAATCAAGTTGCTACTGGACCAAACAATCAAGTTGTGCCAGCAAATAATATTAATTAGGTAGTCGTTTTCTGTAAGAGGTTTAAATTATATCAAAAATATACATATTATCAACGCACCACTCGTTTCGTACCTGTTATTTAACGTACATTTCTTACATGAGAACATCGATTGAACAGAAAATATTTCGTGTTAGCTATACATATAGGTATTAAGTAATCAGGTAGATATCCGATCATGAATTTCTAATGAAAAATATTGCGCATAGGTAATTTCATTATTACAACAAATATGTCCCCAGTACCAACAAAGGATACAACTCTTGATATTGAAATCCTTTCGCAGATTTTCAATTAGTGATTAATTTTGAATTTAAACTTTATAGACGGACATAAACTGAACACTTACCTCAGTAATTTACAGTTTGGAAGATATCAAATACGAGTATCATTACCTTGAAATGAAAAATGAAATGATGTAGGAAGTTCATTAATATCATGTGAACTGCATCGCAAATTTTCATACCAATAGGTACTTTGTTTTTGCAATTATAGGTTATCTTCAAGGCCAGACATCGAAACATTTCGATTAGATATTTTTTTATCATTCACTTTTCATTCCACGTTTGTACTATGTAAATGTAGGGTGTGGGTATATCTATATGCTTGAATAAAAAATAACGATGAAATAAACGCCTTGTTGAAAAAAAAGTAGGTAGATAAGATGTAAAATTTAAATGATTGTGAATTTTATGGTCGCAGCTTTCACTGATTTGAGTGAAAATACTTACCTACCAAATTTGCCAATCTGTTGATATGACAAACCGGTTTATTCAGTTTCAGTGAAAAATGGATTTGGTTGCAAGGGGGAAAAATTAGAATTTTTATGTAAAATTTCATTAATTCGGACGAGAAAAATTTCTCTTAATTTTCCCAACTTTCAAATAAAACAAGAATTAACGAAACAACGCGTTGATTTTTTTTCCAATTTTATCAAATCAGATATTCTGCGATTTACGTAAACGACTGACTCGCCATTTTGTGCCTTGTATCTCATCAAATTTGTTCAAACATAATGTTTTTTTCCAAATCACTTCAATAATTACACTAGTTTAATGTTCAAATCTGATAATTTCGTAATTCAGTATCATAGCTTTATTAAAACAATACAACAGGATAAAAAATACCCACATGGTTATTCTAGAATGGAAATACGGTGTCGAATACAAAGATGAAGGTACAAAGGACAAAAATCAACACATATGTGTAATCAAACTCGATTAGAAACATATTTCTACAGCAATAGGTACTTAAATTATATCACAAAATTATCCTACACAGTGGTTTTTTGCAAAAATCATCATTTATTTCAACAGCTGTCCTACCTACAGTTTCTGGTAAAAAGTAAAACAAAAATAACGCCAAAGAAGCGCTTATTGCGCCATAAATCACATAAACAAAGCCGTGCAACGAGAGAAGCAAAATAGGATGAAATTTCACCGCCATGGATCCCACTACGTATAGCAATATCGTTGAAACAGCCGAAAACCCCTTCGCATCAATTGGAAATATTTCTCCTAAAATGGATCGTGGAATAGTAACTAACCCGAAACCATAACTTAACCCTGCCAAAAATACCGAAACAACGATCATTGTATGGGCAGCACCTGCATAAACCGAAGAATCAAGATTTTCATAAGCAACACCGTAAACAAGCATGCTAATCATCATTCCTATTGAAGATCCTATAGCTACTTTACGAATACCTGTAAAAGGTACAACAAATACTACACCGATGGAGCTCGCGAATAATAAAAATGCTGATATTACGCTTAAATTATAAGAATCCTGCAACGAATACGAACCATTAGGATCTACCAACATAATTAAATAAGTCGTTAAAATACCAGCTCCGCAAAGTGAAATAAATAATATATAAACGCAGGTGATAAATAAAGGTATATGCACATCGCGTCTTTTAAGTTTATCGAAAATATTCGTGTGAATTTGTTTACCATTTGATATTAACGGATAATTTTCCAAATTATATGGAAGATTTAAATGCTTTAGTGACCATTCAGCATCCCCTTGTCTACCTTTTCGATAAAGCCACAATGGACTCTCAGGTATAAACGAATAAATACAGGTTACAGCGCATATTGAAAAAATAAACGCGAAAAATGACACCACTTTATATGAAAACAACGCTCCTAATAATATAACTAAAAAAAATCCGAAAAATGAAGAAGTCGGAATTATGTTCGTAAACGAAGTCCTACGAAAAATTAATTTCGGATTTAGTTCGATAAATTCAGCGATGAAGATTTGCCCAGGAAAAAAAGCAGCTCCTGTTGATATGCCGGTTAAAATGCGCCCGAAGAATAATTGCCAAATATCATCTCCGTGAGTTGCAATTAACAACCAACCAATCATCCCAGGACAAACGCTAAATACCAAAGTAGGTTTTCTGCCATATTTGTCAATTACAAATCCCGAAATTAGACTACCAAGTGGAGCAACTACCGAGAATAAGCAACCTAAATAGAAGAAAATCTCGATAAATTGGGAAAATAAATTTAAGCTGCACAAGTCATCTTACTGAACCAAGAGGCAGCATCTAAAGTTAGGTTCATTTGAGGTAGGGCTATTGAGGAAAATCCCAATGTCAATCCGCCAAGAATACAAGGACTAACCGTCACAAAACATATTAACGTCTGTAAATAAATAAGTTCACTGATAATAATACGACAATGCGTATAAAAAACATCGCCATAAGATCTAGAAAATTTTGTTTTACGGTGACCGGGTTAACGAATTTAATTGGGTGTTATCAATTATCAATTGTTATCACTTATCATAGGGTGTATCGCAAAGAATGACCTTTGAGACGAAAATGAAATTATATAGGCAATTTTAAGAGATTAGAATGCAGACGTACTTGTTCATAAATTTTTCATTTTTTTTTCAAATTACTTAGATAGGTATTGCCTAATTTGGAAAAAATACCTACTTAATGCAAATTGAGTTTCACATTTTTTTAAAACAAAAATTCATCATCTGATTGGAACCAAAAAAAAGGTCTAATTTGGACTAGGTAAGTATCTACTTATATGTCCAACAAATTGAAAATTTTTGCCAAAAATTTCATTTAAAAGATCTTTTTATGAAGTGAAAAAGTACTTGAAAGAACAAAGTATTGCATATTGCTCAATATCATGTATTTACAACATTCTTTCACATGCATAACATAATCAACACATCAAATGATACGACAGAAACCCTCCAACATTTAATTAAAAACTTATTTACTTACCATATGAAGAATTGAGGTATTCATGTTTATCACTTTAAAATAAAATATTTGGGTATAATTACAAGGAACTTTAATCACGAAGAAAAACTTAGATCAAGAGAATAAATCACGAAATAAGAACATATTCCATATCGGAAAAAGTCTCGTAATGTATTAACTTATCACTTCTCGGTAATACATAAAAATGTGTGGGTCGTGAAAACGTGCCGTAAATTTACTGCGACGGGGAAAGTATTCGGGAATCAGATATTCCTTTTCATCTCTTTTTTTTTCTCAAAAAAAAAAAAGCAATTAATACCTATCAGTGAACACTCACGTGCCTACAGTGCTAATCAAAAGTTCAAAAACATTTGGGAAAATCGACGTTTAAACGTATTATCTGTTTATACTTGAATCACTGAATCCAGAAATAAAATCTCGCATCACAATAATAGATTGCGGGAAAAAACTACCTGTATATTTTCTCATTAAAAATTAAGAACAATTTTTGACCCGAGATCATCTACCGTCAACATAACACTAATTATCAATGTCGAGTTCAAATAAACATAAATTAATCAACGTAAAATATTTTTATTCTGCGATAAAATCGTAATTAATTTGAATAACTTTCTTACCAACGGTTTCCGGTAAAAAATAAAACAAAAATAACGCTTGTAAGGCGCTAAAAAATGCATAAATAATATACACGAATCCTTCCATCGATACAGCTAGATAAGGATGCAACTTAATCACGGTACTTTCGACGATATACATTAATACCGCAGGTATAGCTGAAAGACTACTCGCATCAGTAGGAAATATCTCTCCTAAAACAGCCCTCGGTATTGTGATGAATCCAAACCCGTAACAAAACTCCGCCAAGCAAACAGCAACAACGCTAACCCAGTGAGCAAAACTAGCATAATCGGAGTTGTTGAAATAATCAGCAATACCGTAAGTCAGCATTGCTACCATCATCCCTATAGACGATCCAATGACTACTTTACGAATACCTGTAAAGGGTACAGTTGCCACAACGGCGGCAGAACTAATAAATAGGAATAGCGCAGATATTACGCCTAGTTTATACGCATCTCTTAAAGAAAATAATTTCACTGGATCTAATAAATTAATTAAATAAGAAGTAAGAATTGGCGGTCCACAGAGTTGAACTAGAGGTACACATATGCAGGTGATAAACAAAGGCGTATATACATCTTTTCTTTTGAGCTTTTCAAATATACAAGTGTTATCATCTTTGTTGACAATAGGAGATGGAAAATTTTCCAACGATGTTGGTATATTTAATCTTTTTTGTGACCACTCAGCATCTCCGTATCTGCCTTTATGATACAACCACATTGGACTTTCTGGTATAAATACTGAAATATAGCTTACTACGCATATTGATAAAATAAATGCAAAAAGTGCTACCGATTTGTACGAGAAAAACACTCCAAATAACATGACTAAAAAAAAACCGAAAGCTGTTCCCGTCGGAACGATGTTTGTAAAGGAAGATCGATAAGGAATTAGTTTCGGATCGAGGTCCATGAATTCGGCGATGTAAATTTGTCCTGGGAAATACGAACATCCTGATGAAAATCCGGTCAGAAAACGTCCCAGATATAACTTCCATAAAGCTTTTTCACAAGTAGCGATAAGCAGCCAACCTATCATTCCTGGAATAACGCTACATACCAAAGCGGGTTTTCTGCCGAATTTATTCAATAAATATCCCGTATTTAGGGCACCGAATGGAGCTCCTATCGTGAATAAACAGCCTAAAAATGTTCAAAGTTAGTTTTACGAAAATACAAAACGATAAATTTAATTTTAAAATTCTTTACTAAACCAGGAGATTGCATCCATGTTTAGGTTTAATTCGGGTATTGCTATTGAGGAAAATCCTACCGTCATTCCTCCCAGGATACAAGGACTTACGACGACTAAGCAAATCCATAACTGTAATTCGTAAAATAATTTTTATTATTAATTTCTTTAATTTTTACATGGTTATGCAAATATATGATTTTTTTCTTATCGGTTATTAACACGGTATAGTGCAATAATTTTTCGATCCGATCTTCCAAATTTTTTTCCATTTTTTATCGCTTCCAAAATTAATTCCAATAAGCGATTTCAAGGATACTGAGAATACTCCGTTTAAAATTTATATAACTTCGTGCAAACTGGTTTTCTTTAAGTTGCATAAACATGTTTTCAGCATGTGAATGCGATCAATATTACTATAGGTTAGTTTTTGGCAGGAGTACTCACCGTGTATAAGAATGAAGTATTCATAGCTCTCGATTAAATCAATCAAGTAGTTACAAACAATTTTAATTGCGAGTTTTCTTTTACAGAATACATTTTAAAATCAAGCACGAGATCAATCAAATTAAGGTAAAATCACGACATAGCTCGTAAAAAGAATAAATCCAACATGCTAAATAAACTACGTATATGTACTTGATAAAATCTTCGCCACGCGATTATAAAACCAGTTTAACACTTTTTGAATTAAGGGGGGCAGGGGGAAAGTTGATCATCTACAGCAGATATTCTTGACAAAAATAAAATACCTATCTAGAGGTAAAAAATAAGTACTAATCGATTGAATTGCAATGAAGTGTATCAATTTTTTGCAGTAAAATTAGAATTAGTAAGTTGAAAAATTAAAGCAAAATAACTAGTAATTTTATATTGTTTATTTCTTACTAATAAATAAAAACATTGATCAAGAATTAAGATTTTTATTCAATCAGAATTAATAAGGTAGATTTTTAACAGTACGTCCGGTTGACGTTAGTTGCCCCCCTCAGCGCAAAAATCCCATCAACATAGATAAGTAATACAAATAAACTATTTTGAAGCCTAATCGATGCTTATAAATCGTTATCATTAATAATCGATGATTTTTGTACGTTTTTTTTGTGCTATAATTTGCACGCACTGACGTCTCCATTTACGTTGTTTGTAATCTGTTCAAGTGTCGCCACTTTTTACGCGTCAGCTACGTTGATGGGATTTTTGCGCTGAGGGGGGCAACTAACATCAACCGGACGTATAGTTCAAAGAAATGATAAAAAATGAAACAAAAACAAAATGTTTATTTATACATATCTATTTATTTTGAGAAATTACCACATTTCACTCTTTAAGTCAAGTCAAGATTAAATATAAAGGTAACAGATAATCAAACTGATATTCATTTTATTCCTCTTCGTGGTTTTTCTGTGGTCGCTTAATAAATCTGACTAGATTACATTGTACCGTAATAGATAAAACTTCATAAACAAAATAAACAAATTAATCGAATACGTAATGTCAAATTGTGTTTTTCTAATAATCCAACAATAAATAATGAAATACGTTTACATTTTTATAATTAGCAAACATGAAAACACGAGCTGATTTCCTTCACCAATGAACTTTAGTACCTACTAACGACGAGTTTAGACGTCGAAATAATCACAGTCTACATCTAAGCTTCCGTGAGCAATTCAGACGAATATCTAAAATTATTTTTAATTTCATCTAACGTCTTGCCATGAGTTTCAGGTAAAAACAAAGAAACAAAAATAGTACCGCAGAAAGTAATCGCAGCGTATACATAATAAAGAAGAGATCTATACTCATGGAACATCAAAGGATGTAACTTCAATACAATGAAATTAAACGTAGATGATGCGATTAATGAAAGACTAGCGTAACTTTTCGCTCCCATTGGAAACATTTCTCCCAGAATAGAGAACGGTATGACAATAAAACCAAAAGAAGCCGCGAAAATGACAAACCACACAGATAGGATGTGTAACCAATCAATGATACTGCTTCCATTCGATGGATTTGCCAACAACACCGAAGTTGCTAATCCCAGCATACCTAGGGCAACACCGGCTGATGAGAAAAGTGCTAATTTCTTAACACCTGTGTACGGTATAATAAAAGTAATTGATGCCACTCCAATACACTGAACGACTCCGGAAACCACCGATAGTACATATGGATTATATTGCATAGCCGGTACTTCAATTACATCCACCATGTAACTACCCAACGCGTAAATTCCGGAGAATTGTAAAAAGAAAAGGAACGCTATCGTTATCACAAGCGGCTTGTACACATCTTTTCTTCTTATCTTTTTTGCAAGATCGATAAAACTACGTAGCGAAAATTCCGTTTCCACGTGATAAGTACTTGTTGATATTTTTCTACCTCTGACTTTCAAAATTGGTTGCGAAATTCCTAGTTTACTTTCGGCCATCATTGCGTCTCCGATTCGACCTCTGCGATAAAGCCATATTGGACTTTCGGGTATAAATATGAGTATCAGTAATAAGGACACGATCGATAATACTCCTGCAATTAAAGCTACTTCTCTGCTAGGTACAATTGCTCCTAGAGCGTACGTTAAAAGAGTTCCAAAACTTAAAGCCAACGTTGTCCAAGTCGATAAACTGCCTCTTAAATGTAAATGATTTATGGTGATACTTTCCGTTAAATATACAGTCGACGGTAGACTAGCAGCTCCCAATGCAAATCCAGTTAAAAACCTTCCAAAATATAGCGTAGGAAGTGAGGCTTCGTGTAATGATAAAATAAACCATCCAAAAATACTAGGTATGATGCTAAAAATGAACGACTTCTTACGACCGTATCTGTCCAAGATGAAACCAGTGAATAAATTTCCAAACGGTGTTGCTAATGACATAATACTTGCTGAAAAGAAATTAGGTGGTGTTAATCATCAATTAATTACGTTTAAACTACTTAGTACAATGTTTTATCAGCGTAGAATACAATAAAAAACGTAATCGGTAGATATACCTACCTATCATTTTTAATTATGCATAAATTAACTAATGCGTAGAAAAATTATCGTATCTATGTGGTGGAAGATTTAAAATAATCAAAGTAAATATGTTCAAGATAATACAGAAACTTACCAAACCATGAAGCTTGATTTAAATCCAAAGGCAATTGTCTCAAAGCAATCGCCGAATATGACATAGCTAATCCTGGAGCAATAGCCGGAGTAATTACAATAAATCCAATAAGCGTCTGAAAATTTAAAGGAAAAATGTTGAGTAAAAGTATTATATATTTACTGTATTTATAATTAATCCCGAAAAGTAGGTAGATAGGTACAGATAGGTGGAGGTACCTAATACCTCTATAATTGTCACATTTAATCATGCTCGAGGCCCGCCGATCTTAGATTGTGTTTGTTGGTATATTTAACTATTTATCACACATGCTAAACAATAAGTAAAGCTTACCAAACGTAGCACAGAAGCTTTTGTTGAAAACTCATCGTCTTCTTGAGTCTTCGTATTACTACCATTTTCAGTCTTCTCTTCGGTATAAGATTTTTCATACATATTGATATTATTGCTACCGCAGTTCAACTAACATATTAAAATCTCATAAAATTTACTAAAATCACGTAAACTTACACTACACGAATGCATTCAGAAAATAACTTCCGTTTGCTAAAGAGATAATAATACTAATTCACTTTCCGCAATTTACAAAACGAACACATTTTCATTATCTAATTAACCTTTGCTCTATAAACCATGATACCTTATCTATATCTACGATTAATCACGGACCATTCTTCCAAACAGTGACGAAAGATAACACTTAGTTTATTCGCATATTACAAATATGTAGATTATGTACCAAAGAATAAGACCTACGCAGATAGTAAAATCTAATACAACTTCGTTAGCGTGTACAGTAACTGTCTAAACGGAGACCATTCGAGATTCGACGTTATTTTGGCAGAATATAACTAGTCAAACATGTTTAACAAACACGTGATTTTTTTTATCACTTTCTTGAAAGTCGTGATTTTAACATTTATCATAATCAAAAATAGATAAATTGGATATTTGGGTACCTCAGTTTCCTACTAACCACGATAAGTTGTCGAATTGCATTTCAAGTACTCTTGGTGTCTTGGTAGGTAATAGGTATGAGGTAATAAGAAAGGAATATCCGCAACTATACGAGTAATAATACACCATTACTTGGATTTGAGTTCATCATTGGCTATGTAGATAATTAGATAGGTACGTAGACGTTAGACATTCGCTGTACAAAAAACCCATTTGCATAGTGATTATCAAATCAGTTGAGGATATGAATTATTGTAGCTTAATAAATAAGCAATACATATCTACACGTGTAAAATCAACGTTTGTGATCATCTGAGTACCTACCTAAGCATTATTTATCAACATTTTGATAAACAATATTGCAAACAATTTACAGTATTACTATGTAAAATGCTGATAAAAAATAAGAATATGATATCAACATTAAAAATACGAAACGATTTATGCATAAAATGTATTGAAATAAATTAGAAGACTTTAGTATGCCTATTTAGTATCTGACTATCAATGCATTGACCGATCTTGTCAGAAATCTGAATCATGAATTAGTCAAAAATTTTGATGCATCAAATTAACATCAGCGAATAGATGCGAAAAAATATCAATAATTGATTTAAAAAATCTGCGTTTTTCTATCTGCTGAATTACCCATAAATTATCAGACTTATTTACTTTAACTGTTGAAATGGTATATAAAACGAACCCCAACTTGAATTCGGTTTAGAATTTGTAATTAATAGGTAGATTACAAAATGTATTTTATAATTTTCTTATTTTGTGGATTATCAGCTTCCGCTGGAGCTACAACCCTCGCAGACAACGATGTGGCTTATTTAGGTCGCGATGCTTTTTGTTTTTTCGCGTATAGTAGATGGGCAAAACCTTCGAATATCCATGAAAACTTCCCGTCCGCTCAAAGAATCGGCGTCGCTAGGCTACCAGTAGGTGAAATTGTCGAGTTTTTGAATGCTTCGCATATTTAATTAAAATTACCAAATATTCTCAGTATCATAGGCTTGATTTCTACTACTATCTCGATGAAGCAAAAGGAAGTTTACCAACAATGGTTCCAGATTGCGGGTACGAAGTATGGGGAGCAATTTATTCGATTCCGATTGAAGATTTGAATTTAGTGCTAACGTAAGTAGGTATTAATAATAAACGGTATATTTCGTTATCTGATATCGATCTTTTTCACAGGAAAGGAGGTTTAGCCGGTGATAAAAGAGTATTTCATTTTGTCCAAAAAATAATTGAAACTTATTCAAATGGAAACACCATATACCTAAAATGTAACGCGTTCGAGCAAATCGTCTTACCTGAAAAATTAATCTATGGACTTCCTCTACCTCAAGATCGAAGACCTTCACGATCGATACTTAACAACATGATTGATGCTTTCAAAGATGCAGGCTTACCTACGAGATACATCGAAGAGATATCACAGCTACCCACTAGAGAGCAAAGTGCCGACTTGATGCAAAGCCCTAATCGCTCAATAATTCATGCTCCAAATTTCGCAGTTCATTCTCAGAATTATAAGCCAATTATAAATGATGGTTAGTATAATATCTATCGCGGAGTAGGTTCTCCATTATTGCAGTCGATAACAATTAGGCGTTTCAACGCGTGAACCTAACTTTAATTTTGAATTTTTGACATAGACGACGATGATGATGACGATGATAATTAAGCAGTTTTACGAGATAACACAGCATATCAAAAACATCCATGATTCATCTATACAACGTTTTCAATATGAAATGAAGTAGAAAAATTACATAATCAAAAAAATTTAATAAAAATATATTGCACATGTTTACATCGTTACACAAGGAACCGATAACAAATTAATTTGTAATTCTGTTTCGAAACTCAATACACGAGGCACGCTAAGATTTACAAATGTATTCAATACATCGTGGAATGTCTAGGATTTCCCATCATCGACTCAACTTTGCTTGCTGTTTCTTTCAAAGCATCTGGTAAATCAGGCAAATCGATGGTGATATGAGCAGAAAATCTCTTATACACGGATGACGGTTCTTTCTTATTCCTAAATAAATCGATATAAATTTACTACTTCGAAATAAATTCAATTTTTAAAAAAGATGAACTTTATCAATTCAAAAAAACATTTCAACTTGTTCAAAAAATGTGAATTAACATTCTACTTACACTACTACACCACGCGTGAACAAAATAAAAAAGCAATCACAAATCATGCAACTACACAGGATAATTCGATCTAAATTCAATGAAATATAAAATTATAAGAAAATGGCAGAATAACGGAATAATTTGTTCTTAATTGAAAAAAATTACCTTTTTGTTTTTAAATACTTGACTTGTTGTTTTAAAAATAACGCAGTTTTTGAAAGTTCTAAAATATTTTTAAAAGTTTCTTGTGTTTTTTTCATAGCCGTAAGTTCGCTGAAATAGCAATAAAAAATTAAAATATGTAATTATCGATACAAAAAAATCTGACCAACATGTTTATACTTGATGGCATATTCTAGGTCGTATATATTGCCTTGAAGATCTTTTTGCAACTTTTCCGCTTCAATTCGTTTATCTACCATGTGCGGTAATGATTTCCTAATATTTTCTTGTAATCTGTAGTAAGCTAATGATGGTTCATTGGCAAGAATATGCATGTTTTCTGATATTCTTTCTTTAGCTGATGAGATAAACATTACATATTACATCAACATGTTTTCATAAATTAGAAGTGATTAATTTTTCCGAAGTTTCAAAAAAAAACGACCGGTTTAATATTGTATTTGAAAATGAAGGAAATAAACAGTAGAAAACAGTGAAATCATAGATGTACATTTGAAACCTATGTTCAATAGAGATATCAAAGGAAAAAAAGGAGATTCGTAAAAACTGACCAAGAAAGAAAAAATAATACGTTGGTATGAAATATACTCCAATGAGCTAATGATGTTTTCTTTATCACGACAATGATACAGATAAAAATGATATAGAGTGCTTCATATTAAAAATTTCTGGGAAAAATATTATTTGATATTGGTATATCAACAGGATTAATAAACTAAAACATCTCGTGAAATAATTTTCCATGTGTAATCTTGATTGGAGTGAAAAATAAATTCATAAACGTTTTTTACCTTTGCGAACTTTTTCTTCTAGCACAGGATCTATAATGATGGTATCAAGTCCCTTACTTCCTTTCCTGTGTTTGGACATTTTGGAAAGAATAAAGAATACACGAAGTAGCAAAGATTGTATAATAAACACTCTAATTAAGTGCTATAAGGTACAAAATTTACAAAATAATTAAATTTTTCAAAAAGAGACAATGAGACAAATATTTCTCAAAATTAAAATATTTTGTTTATTTACATTTCGTTATCAAAAAGTAATCCAAGTAGAAATGATAACAAGAATTATCGCGACAGAGAGCGTTACTAGCATTTAAACTTCTTATTAAAAATATCTGTGATATTTATCACTATTGTTAATACCTGTTGATATCACTTGATCTATTCAAATTTAAATTTTCCGCTTCAAAAGAAAAGGATTCAACTATGTTTGCCTCGCTATTTTTAATTTTAGAACTAGAAATTCTTAGGAACTATACTTTTCAATTTAATGTGGTTTACTGGTTTTACATGTAAATTGTGATAGTTTTCAATTTGTAGTGAAGTTAGTGTTATTTAAATTTGAAGCCATTCACCATGAATATGGTGAACGTTGAAACACCTATGGGATCTTGTCAAGTAAACACAAAGTCCACAATCACAGTAGACGACTTAATTATAGAAATATGTAAATATTACAAGATCGGACCTCTGGCTCGCCATTTATTCGCCTTACGAATGAACCCCTCGAAAATGTGGCTAGGTTTGGACACCAAAGTTGAGAGAATAAAACAGTACGATTTAGAGTTCAATATACGGTTCAATGTTCCTGATGTAAATCGTTTAAAAGAAATTGATTTAAACGCATATAATTTCTATTTCAATCAAGCTAAATATGATATGTTACGCAATAGAATTCCGAATATCAATTATCGCGAATTCGAAAAAGAGATCATTGGATTGAGCGTTTGGGATATGTACCGAGCCATGGTGGAAGATGGTCGGGACAAAATAGAAATTATATCCAACTATCTTAGTTTTACACCGATAGAAATCTACAAACAGCATTGGATCTTCCTTAAAAAACCGATGATCAAGAAATTGGACGAATTAGAAAAAATAGGAAAGGAGTTCGATGCAGCTTATTTAAAAAGTTGTTACCTTGATCAATTCAAGAAAATTGTTCCTCATTATTTGACTGAAGAATTTAAAGCGTTCATTAAACACGCAGGAAGACAAACCGAAGTGTCAGTTAGTATTAATCCGTTTCATAGTAATCTTCCTGGTGTAAGTTTGAAATACAAGAATGGTAAGGAGGTACGTTTCTTTTCAAGTTCAACTTTTGGGTGCTCAATTCTTACATTAATATGAGCTCATAATGTTTGTAGTGGAAACGTGTATGCAAAATTGAGGATCTATGTTATTTGAAAGAAGATAGAGAACGTACTGTGTTCATATCGCGCAACAACGGAATCCCGATTAATTTGAAATTTCATTATTTTTCTGACATGAAGTCATTCGTATCATTGCTTGATGGATATTATAAGTTGTCGGTGAAATGGGATTCTAATCTTACAAATGATGCACCAACATCATCGTTGCAGAAATTATTACCGTTGAGGTGCCATGGACCAATCAGGTATTGAGTAATTATTATTAATTCGTATAATTTGATATTAATCAGTGATCAATTTCAGCGCCGAATTCGCCTATCGCAAATTGAAGGAGAAACGTAACAATAAACCGGGTTGTTACATTCTGCGAGAAAGTAATCTAGAATACGACACATACTACATCGACGTGTGCACTGAAACAGGGTACCCAGTTAATCATCCATTTTATTCATTAAATCGATAACGATACTGATAAGAAATCATATTTCAGTTCGGAACCGGTAACGTATAAAATAGAGACGACAAATAACAAACAGTACAGAATTAGTAACAGCATAAAATCCTACCCGTCGCTGTCTGCGCTCATTCAAGATCACAAATTCGTACGTAAAAACGACTTCGTACTTCGCGAGTGCTTACCTCCATCGCATTCCGGTGATTTTTTCAATTTTTCGTGACAATGTAAAACGTTCGAGAACTTTTCTAATGAATTTTTATTTTCCCAGATCAATCAAACCTATTGATATGTCGAGTTGTTAACACTAAAAAACAGATACCGATGACAAGACCTTCGTGCATCGATACCAAAACATTGATGCTTGCCGGAAGTAAGTTTCTTATTGAATTGAAGCATACGCGAATGTGCAACGGCAAATGTTTGTGTTTCAGGTAAACCTCAAGAAGGAAGATCTCAGTTTACTACAGTGTATCGAGCTATGTGTAATGTAGGTAAAGAAAGAAGAAACGTCGCTGTGAAAATATTAAATAAAAAGTTTATGGAGAAAAAATTGTCGGTGAGTTGCTTTTATAAGATGATTTTTTCCCACTTACGATTTATTTACTAATTTTTTCTATTTTAGGAATTTCACTCGCTTCTGAATCGATGGGCTTATATTGATTCAAACTCCGTTGTTAAATTTTACGGATTCACTTTTTCCAATCCTGTATCCATGGTTTTGGAATATTTGCCATTGGGCCAATTGGATCATTATTTACAGAACGTTGATCGTCATTCTCCTGTAAAAAAAGTCCATTTGGTGGAAGCATCTACGTGTCTTGCCAACGCGTTGTGGTATTTGGTATGTTTTTTTTTTACAAAATTAGTCACGGCTGTCGCCAAATGCGTAGGTGTCGTTACGTTTATTAAAAATTGAATTTTTCCACCTTGGAGGAATGTATTCCGACATTTTTTTCACGTTAAACCAACATCCTGTTATGGTAGATTTTAATCGGAAATCGTTCCCCTAATCGTTTTGTTTCGTAATTAACACGAACGTAGCTTGATATTCTGTGAATAGCCTTTATGTTCCATAAATCGAATTTTTGTTCAAGTAGAATTGAAAGAGATGCAAATTCACGCTTTTTTTCTCGTTTCCAGGAAAAATCCGGTTTCGTTCATGGTAAAATCAGATGCCGTAAGTTACTCGTGTCTTCGCACTCTGATAATTCATTCGTAGTGAAGCTTTCGGATCCTGGATTGCAAGATGAGTACACCGATTTGGAGTACGTACCATGGAAAAGACGCTAAAGGCTTAAAAGCAACTTGTACTAATGGCTCGTTTATTTTTTCAGCATACATTGGATTCCGCCTGAGTTTTACGATGATCTAAAGGAAGCCCGTAATTCTGTCGACGCAGATGTATACGCCTTCGGTACGACCGTTTGGGAAATGTTCAGCTACGGTAAATCTCCCCCTTTGACCAATGGAGACGACATTAAAAAAGTAATTATTTGAAAATTAGTAATGTTAAAATTTCGTATAATCACGTGCGTCGATTCGTAGTTCTATAATTCGGGTAAAAATCTTCCTCAACCTGCCGAATGCCCGTCTGATGTTTATCATCTAATTATGGGATGCTGGTTCAGGGAACGTGATTATCGTAAAAAACCTCAAGGTGTGATGTGTGATATTAATCACATTCTCTACGAAGGTAAAAATCTGGCTTACAGTTGATCAAGTTTTGAGGCATATATCACTTAAAATTTTGCTATTTTTTCCAGTTTATGATGCAAGACAAAATCATGCGTACCATACAATAACACCGATTTTTGATGATCAACAAGATAACGTATCGAATAAATCCAAAGAAAGCGAAGGAATTAGTTTGAGCGTTGTTTCCTTTTCTACCGGTAAGTGGGAGTGTTGTGAGGGAAGTATTACAAGTGGTAAATAAACGCCGCTGGAATTTCAGGGACTACATCTCCTGGTGAAAGCGATGAAAGAGGTTCTTTAGATTCATCCGACGCCAACAACGTTACTATTCTGAGTAAATGCAGCGAACCGAGCGTTTCTTATCGAGTAAGACTGCATATGATTATTGAAACGAAATAACGCCGGAAATGATTAATTATTTTTATTTGTAGGCTTACCGTTACCTTAAATCGAATTCAAACATAACATCGATTAGTCAGTCGGAACGTAGCAATACGGACGATACAGCTGTCGCCAGTGTGCAAAGTATCTTCGAATTGGATTGTGAGTGGAATCTAATACTGAATGGACGTATCGGACAAGTGAGATTTGGATTCATGTATTTTTACCCATGTTTTGGTATAGTTTAATTAATGATTTCAAACATTTATGTAGGGATTTTACGGTGAAGTGTATCAAGCTACATTACTTCACTATTATGATGAAAAAGAACCGCAGCGAGTAGCTGCGAAAAAGCTCAAATCTCACTTTGTAACTAATGATAGACTAGCGGATTTTGATAGAGAAATATCCATTATGAAGGTACGAGTATTTGAATATATCGATTAAATGACGAGTAACTTTTAAAATGGTCGAGAGATTAATCTGTAACTTTATGTAGAAATTGGATCATCCGAATATTGTTAGAATCAAAGGTATCGTTAGAGATCCGGAGTTATGCTTAGTATTGGAATACATTGATCACGGGTCGTTGAGGTGTTACCTAAATATTCACCGAGAAAGATTAAGGACCCATCATCTACTCAAGTTTGCATTAGACGTAGCAAAGGTTGGTTGATAATGGAAACATTTTGAATTTCATTGAATTTTTTGAATATGCTGATTTGATTGTTTCAGGGAATGGCCTACCTAGCGGAACAGAAAATAGTTCATCGTGATTTAGCCTCGAGAAATATTCTCGTTGTGAATGAATTTAACGTAAAAATATCTGATTTTGGGCTAGCGCAGTTTCTTGGTAATAGTAATTACTACCAGTTTCAGACGGAACGACATTTACCCGTTGAATGGTTCGTAGAGAGTAATTTTCTTTGTAGGCATAAGTACCTTTCGTTCTGATTGTGAGTATTCTCATTTAAATAGGTATGCTCCGGAATCGATAGAATTCGGTAAATTCTCATTACAATCGGATGTTTGGTCATACGGTGTTACGTTGTATGAAATGTTCTCATACGGTGCTAATCCTGAACTATCGATCCCTCAGCAAACGGTTGAAGACCGATTGAAAGCTTTCAAAAATGGGATTCGTCTGGATTGCCCGAAAGACTGCCCTTTCAATGTATATATCAATGTAATGCAAGAATGTTGGCAATACGAAGGTAAAAAAAGACCTCCGTTCAAGCAACTTGTCGAAGTGGTCGAAGGTTTATTAAGAGTCTACAATAGTGATTGCGATAAGTGAGGTCGCTGTATGAATTGTAAAGATGCTGGGAGTATTTTTACTCGTCAAGGGTACCTTTTCAGAACTGTGATGATCTCGGTTTAGTTTAATTATTTATGTTAGTACTTTACGGTGCCATGTTCTTTCTTTTCGTTTTATTCTTTGTGGTAAAGCGTACTATCTGTTTAGTTCCTGCCATGTTTGCTGTTTTGTAAATAAAACGAATTTTTGAATAGCGTTTTTTTTATAAACAAAATTTAATAAAAATATATTGCACGTGTTTACATCGTTACACAAGGAACCGAAAACAAATTAATTTGTAATTCCGTTTCAAAGGATCAAAACTCAATATACGAGACATGCTAAGATTTACAAATGTATTCAATACATCGTGGAATTCCCATCGTCGATTAAACTTTGCTTACTGTTTCTTTCAAAGCATCTTCAACTTATGAATGGATTGATATGACTAACCTTGATTTTTTTTATTGAAGAAAATGATCATGATGCCCAAATCAACATGCTGCCATTTTTACAATAAAACCAAAAAAAATGTATTTATTTTTCCGAAGGGGCCCAAAATCGGCCACCCGGTACCTGAAGTGATAAGAAACATTTTCACGACAGAGAGCGTTACCGTCATTTACACTTCTGATTAAAAATATCTGTGACATTGACATACTCAAAAATTGTCTTTTCAATATTTATATTTTGCATCGCCACTTATTATTTTCGTAGTATTCGGGAAAATACGTTTTAATTTAATGTGATGTTACGCGTTAATCGTGATAATCTTCAATTTATTATGAAATTTTTGTATGGACCTAGAGTACTCATAATTTAGTCCCGAACCATTCGCCATGAATACGGTAAACATTGAAACACCTTCAAGTTCTCATAAGATAAATACAGATTCTACCACAACAGTAGAAGATGTGATTATAGAAGTATGTAAAATATGCAAAATCGGACCTCTAGCTCGCCACTTGTTCGCTTTACGAATAAACTCCTCGAAAATATGGCTGAGTTTGAACACTAAAGTGGAGGGAATAAAAGAGAAAGATTTCGAGTTCAATATACGGTTCAATGTTCCTGATGTAAATCGTTTGAAAGAAATTGATGTAAACGCTTATAATTTCTATTTCAATCAAGTTAAATATGCTATTTTACGCAATAAAATTCCTGATATCAATTGTCGCGATTTCAAAAGCAAAATTATAGGAATGGGCGTTGTTGATATGTATCGAGCCATGGTGGAAGATGGTCGGGAAAAGGAAGACGTAATACGCGATTATCGTCGTTTTATACCGCAGGAAATCTACAAACTGCATTCATTTTTTGTTAAAAAACCGATGGTCAAAAAATTAAACATGATGATCGAAATGGCAGCGAATATGGATACATTTTACATTAAAAGTGGATATCTTGATCAATTCAAGACAATTGTTCCTCATTATTTGACTGAAGAATTTAAAGCGTTTATAACGTGCACAGAAAGACAAAGCGGAGTGTTAATTAGGGTTAATCCCTTTCATAGTCAGTTTCCTGGCGTTAGTATGAAATATGAGCATAATGACGAGGTATGCCTTTTTCTAAACACATTTTTTAAGTATTCATTTCTTGCATTAATGTGAGCTAATAATGTTTACAGTGGGAACACGTATGCTCAATTGACGATCTATGTTTTTTGAATGTAAGAGAAGAAGGAACCGTGGAAATATCGCGTAAAAATGGAATCCCCATTAATTTACAGTTTCATTCTATCCCCGACATGATGTCGTTCGTATCGTTGCTGGATGGATATTATAGACTCTCGGTGAAGTGGAGTTTCAACCTTTTCAGAGATCTACCAACACCATCGTTGCAGAAATTACTACTTTGGAAATGTCACGGACCCATTAGGTATTGAGTGATTACGAATAATTCATATGATTTCATGTTAATCTACGATTAATTTCAGTGGTGAATTCGCCTATCGTAAATTGGAAGAGAAACGTAACAACAAAGCTGGGTGTTTTATTCTGCGGGAAAGTGATCTAGAATACGACACATACTACATCGACGTGTGTACTAAAACAAGGTATTGAGTTAATCAGTCTTTCTTACTCGTTAAATCGTAAACAATACCGATACCACATTCTTATTTCAGTGCGAAACCAGTCACGCATAAAATAGAGACGACAAATAACAAACAGTACAGGCTATGTAATAGTTTAACTACTTACCCATCACTATCTGCGCTCATTCAAGCTCATAAATCTGAAGAAGAAAACGACATCGTACTTCAAGAATGTTTACCTCCATCGGAATTCGGTGAGACAATTTTTCGCAATTATGTAAAATGCTCGAGAATTTTTCCAATAGATTTTTATTTTTCCAGATCAATCAAACCTATTGATATGTCGAGTTGAAAACACTAAAAAAGAATCAACAACGACAAAACCGTTGATTATCGATACCAGAAGTTTGATGGTTTTCAAAAGTAAGATTATTTTTAAATTTAAGCATACGCGAATGTGCAACGGCGAATGTTCGTGTTTTAGATAGACCTCAAGATGGAAGATCTCCGTTTACTACGGTGTATCGAGCCGTATGGACAGTGGATAAAGAGAAAAGAAACGTTGCTATGAAAATATTAAACGAAAAGTTTATGGAAAAAAAATTATCGGTGAGTTGCTTTTATAAGATGATTTTTTTCCATGTACAATTCATTGCTTGATTTTATCTATTTCAGGAATTTCTTTCACTTGTTGCTCGATGGGCTTTTGTCAACTCAAACGCCGTTGTTAAATTTTACGGATCAACTCCTTTTAGTCCTTTATCCATGGTTATGGAATATTTGCCATTGGGCCAGTTGGATCATTATTTACAAAACGTTGATCGTCATTCTCCCGTAGAAGAAGTCGATCTGGTGGAAGCATCTGCGTATCTTGCCAATGCGTTGTGGTATCTGGTACGTTTTTTTTTTTACAAAATTAGTCACGGTTGTCGCTGAATGAGTAGGTGTCGTTGACGTTTATTAAAAATTGAATTTTTCCGGCTTAGAGGAATGTATTCCGACATTTTTTCACGTTAAATCAACATCCTGTTATGGTAAATTTTAATCGGAAATCCTTCTTCTAATCATTTTTTCGAAAATTGTACGTATTAGTTTTTCGAGAAATTGTTTCGTAATGAACATGATGTAGTTCGATATTCTGTGAATATCCTTTCGATAACATTTTGATTTCTAGAAACAGCTTAAAACACTGATAAAACTTCTGAAATTAAACGCTTTTCTTTCTCGTTTACAGGAAGAAGCCGGTTTCGTTCATGGCAATATCAGATGCCGCAAATTACTCGTATCTTCACACTCTGATAATTCATTCGTAGTAAAGCTTTCGGATCCCGGATTGCAAGATGAGTACACCGACATGGAGTACGTACCATGGAAAAGACGCTAAAGGCTGAAAAGCAACTTGTACTAAAGGCTCGTTTATTTTTTCAGCATACATTGGATTCCGCCTGAGTTTTACGATGATCTAAAGGAAGCCCGTAATTCTGTCGACGCAGATGTATACGCCTTCGGTACGACCGTTTGGGAGATATTCAGCTACGGTAAATCTCCCCCTTTGGCCGAAGGAAACGTCATCAAAAAGGTAGTTCTTTGAAAATTACCAACGTTGAAATCTCATATAATCACGTGCGTTGATTTGTAGTTCTATAATTCGGGTAAAAATCTTCCTCAACCTGCCGGATGCCCGTCTAATGTATATCATCTAATTATGGAGTGCTGGTTCAGGGAACGTGATTATCGTAAAAAACCTCAAGCTGTGATGCGTGATATTAACTTAATTCTATACCAAGGTAAGCACTCCGGCGTATTTAAGTTAGTCAAGTTTTAAGGCATGTTTTACCTGAACTTTTGTGACGTCTTCAGTGTACAATGCGAGAAAAGGCCATTCGTACCATACAATAATACCGACTCACGATAACCAACAAGATAACGTATCGAATAAATCTAAAGAAAGCGACGATATTAGTTCTAGTTTGTTCTCCGAGCTTACTCGTAAGTTGAATGTGATCATTATAACGGAAATATTTTACGTGATAAATAAACGCTCTTGGAATTTCAGTGACCACGTTTGTAGATGATGGTGACGAAAGGGGGTCCTCTGACTCATGTAACGCCAACAACGATATTATTTCGAATATATACAGAGGAGGGAAAAGTTCACCTCAGGTGGGATTTTGTGCAATTATCGAAAAGATTCAAAGGCGGAAAACTAATTTTTATCGTATATAGGTTTACCAACGTATTCCTTACTCAAATTCAGGCATGTCATCGATTAGTCAGCCGGATTATAACTGTATGAATGATACAGCTATTGCCAGTATGCAAAGTATCTTCGAGTTAGATCGCGAATGGAATCTTGTTTTGACAGGACGTATCGGTGAAGTAAGATTAGCATTTATGTATTTTTAGCCATGTTTTGGTATAGTTTAATTACAATTAATGATTTAAAACATTTATCTAGGGATTTCACGGTGAAGTGTATCAAGCTACGCTACATCACTGGCATAACGAAGAAGAATCGCAACGGGTGGCTGTGAAAAAGCTCAAAACTAACTTAGTAACTAGAGATAGACTAGCGGATTTTGATAGAGAAATATCCATTATGAAGGTAGGAATATTTAAATATACCGGTTAAATGACGAGTAACTTTTAAAATGGTCGAGAGATTAATCTGTAACTATGTAGAAATTGGATCATCCGAATATTGTTAGAATCAAAGGTATCGTTAGAGATCCGGAGTTATGCTTAGTATTGGAATACATTGATCACGGGTCGTTGAGGTGTTACCTAAATATTCACCGAGAAAGATTAAGGACCCATCATCTACTCAAGTTTGCATTAGACGTAGCAAAGGTTGGTTGATAATGGAAACATTTTGAATTTCATTGAATTTTTTGAATATGCTGATTTGATTGTTTCAGGGAATGGCCTACCTAGCGGAACAGAAAATAGTTCATCGTGATTTAGCCTCGAGAAATATTCTCGTTGTGAATGAATTCAACGTAAAAATATCGGATTTCGGTCTAGCACAATTTATTGGAAATAGTAATTATTACCAGTTCCAAACTGAACGAGACTTACCCGTTGAATGGTTCGTAGAGAGTAATTTTCTTTGTAGGTGTATCATTTGGTATAATTGCGAGTATTCTCATTTCAATAGGTATGCTCCGGAATCTTTAGAATTCGGTAAATTCTCATTACAATCGGATGTATGGTCGTACGGTGTTACGTTGTATGAAATGTTCTCATACGGTGCCGATCCTCGATTACCGATCCCTCAGCAAACGGTTGAAGATCGATTGAAAGCTTTCAAAAACGGCATCCGTCTTGAGTGCCCTAGAGACTGTCCTCGCCTTGTGTATTTGGATATAATGCGCGAATGTTGGCAGTATGCGGTCAAAGAAAGACCTACATTTAGGCAACTCGTCAAAACAATTGAAGATTTATTTAAGCCTGCGGATGATTCGTAATATAATAGTAATGGCGTTGAACAGGGTTTCTGGATGAATTATAAAGGTGTTCATTATAGTGGTTTCCAATTGTTAAGGGTAAATATTTTAATTTGTTATTAAGTTTGTGGTTTTGTCGCGTTTAATTATTCATGTATGTGCGTAATTATTAAGTCGCATGAGACGGCGATGTGATAGTAATTTATGATTTTCACCGGCGTTTTCTATGTCGTCTTTTTTTTTGTTCTGTTATAAGACAACGTGTTCTATGTTTTGCCTGTGTGTTAGTAACATACGCATTTTATTAGTGCCATTTTTACATTTCGCTAAGTACAGTTAGTTCTCTTTTCCAAATAAAAGAATTTTAAAAAAGTGTTTTATTTGATAAACGCAAATTTATTCAGTCTTAAATTAATTTATGGCAAATTACTGCATAGGGAAATATATCTGCATAAGCGTTTCGTAAATCTTAATGTCTTCTTCTAAGAAACACGTAAACACCACTTTAAGTACCTGTAGAATGAAAAATAATTACAAGAAATCCATCGAGCAGGAATTTTCACCAGTGTACTTCACCTTTGGGTAACTTTGATACAAATGTTTCCTAACAGTTCTCAATGCGACATGAGCAGCTTTTTCTGCAGGATATCCATAAATACCGGTGGAAATACAAGGAAAAGCCTTGAAAAAAAGTAACAATGAGAATGTCTTTTCCTTAAAGTGAAATTTCAAGCATAACTCACAACGTAAGCAAGTCGATTTTCAATCAATACATCGAGACTTCTATTATAACACGATTCCAATAAATCTGGTTTCTCACCACGAGGACCAACCGTATGAATTACGTCTAAAATTAGGTTAATAATAAGTTAATACAGCGTATTAGTGATTACATCGATAATAAACGAAAATTACATTTCGCTGGTAATTGATAACCACCGGTGATTTTAGCGTCGCCTGTGGCACATCCGCCTAAAGTAGCGCATTCTTGTTTCAGATAAGGCCCGGCAGCTCGATGAATAGCTCCGTCCACTGTGATAAATTACCGACATCATTGAAAGGAAATTGAATCAAAAGAAAGGAAGATTACCTCCGCCGCCTCCTAGTAATGCATTGTTTGCTGCGTTCACAATGGCATCAATTTTCAAACATGTTAGGTCTCCTCTCCAAAGAGCTATTTGCTCGTTAGCTTCATGAAAAGGTAGAGGTAATTCTTTGAATTGGTTTTTAGCACCGCTTTCTTCCACTACAGAAAAAAAATACCGTAGAATGGTAATTTTAATAAAGTAATATTTACTACGTACATAATTTCACCAGCCGATCTTTATTAGCTTCGTAGTATTCCTTCCATGTTGGAATATGGATTTCTTTTTGAATGTTGTTCGAATTCTTGATGTATTTTATTTTGTCCTCAAATTTCATGTTGAGATATCTTTCTGTAATTTATCGCGTTAAAAAAAATTAAAGAAAGCCCAGTCAAAGGATACATAGTTAGAGAGTTTACCTTTTGCTGCTTGCCATTCAGTCATTTTAACAGGAGCTGTGGTCGATCTTAAATGCGCAGGAATGGTGAAAATTTCCACTGTGTAGAATCTACGTAAGTATTTCAAAGGCTGAAAAAATTTTCTATTTTAAAAGTACGAAATATTACCGGTTCAGATTTAATACTTATGATGATTAGCATACTGTACCAAGTATCGAAACAATCGTTAGATTAATTTAACAACTCACATAAAAATATCTACCGATAATGTGCATAATAAAACCATGAGTTTAAATTCAATCGATAATGAAAATCTGCAATTTCAGAGGTTTTCATGCTTACTGATACTGATAAGGCGATAAGCACATAATTCAATGTAAATGTGTGGTAGTTTGCAACACACGTGATATTCCTCTCTTGCTTCGCTCTAATCAATTCATATTCAGTAATTTTTTCGTTTATTTTCCAACATTACATTACGTTATTTCCATGTCATTGTCATGTTGCAAATTTACAATTTATTCTGTCGTCAAATTTTCTAATTTTTTAAAAAATTCAGCGAAGAATCAAAAGCTTAAGAGCACCGCAATCGTAAAAATAAACCAGATTAGCAGAATATGCCAATTTGGCGCATTATTTAAACTGTGCGAATTTTTTATAGAGCGCGCCTTTTAAAGATAACGTAATTCTACCAATCAGAACGTAGTACTTAGAAAAATAAAAGGAACTACCCCTTCCCACGTTTCCAGTAGGAAATTTTGATTTTTGAGCTGTGAAAGGGTGAAAATGTGGGTGAAAAGTGTTATGATGTTTCTTTCTAGATTTCTGTTGTAATTATACATATACAAATATCACTCTTATTTAACGTAAAAATTAATTCATTCAGTTGAATCTGTAAATGATTGTTTAACGAACAAATAATTAAATCAATTCATTCATATTTTAAAGCAACAGTCAAGTATTAGAAACAATGTACATAAATGTAGCATATTTTGTTCACATATCATGTAAGTGAAGCATACTCTTTTCTATACATTCGTTTATTAATATGCTCTGCATTTTAGGTTTGCTTTGCTTATTCCCTGTTATCTGCTTAAGCGCTAGTCAACCATCGAATAGTTCAAGTAAAATCGTCACTTCGGAAAGCAATGCGAAAAATCTAGTCTCGTCGACGTTACCACCTACGACATCTCGAATACCTTACTCGACCACGAAACCTGTAAGTGTTTCTTTATTACAATTGTAGTCTTGTAGAAACCGGTCAACTCGTATTGATTCCTTTTCTTACTATAAGGCGGTGAAAACTACGAAGGAAGATGATAGTTCTAAAAAGGTCGATTCGATTAAAAAAATGAACTTGATTAAAGGAAGTAAAGTGAAAACAACCACTCCCAGTAAGTCGTTTTCATCTTTTCATTCTTAAATTATCAGTGGTCGGTGAATTCATCAATGAATATTGATTCAGGTGAATCGAACATCGTTACTTATCGACTGAATAACGTCGAAGATGGCACGACTTGTATTTTGATGACCGTTGACGCATTGATTAGCTTTTTATATACAACTAAGCTTAACGAACAGGAGGTTAGTGTAATGTTGATTAATTCGTATTTCGTATAGTCATAAATTGATATTCGAAATTTATATCAGGAAAGCGATGCTTTCGTTCCGGAAAAAGTTGAAATGGCTGGTGACTGTAGTAACGAAGATGATTCCGCTATGACCATCAAATGGAAAACATTTGAATTAACATTCCGATTTGAAAAAGTAAGCAATTTTCATGTTTTCGAGTAAAGATGAAGTATTAATACCATTTCTTATAGACTCCGGGTGGTGAAAGATGGTTCGTAAATCGTGTTCAGTTGACTTTCAACACGAAAGAATCCGTATTCAAGCATATTAACCATCCTAGTACGTATTTTATTCAAAAATACCGATAATTATGTTTCTTTTAATAAACTTCATGCCTTCTCAGATGCTGTGATAGATGCCCAAACCCCCGAAGGAGAGCTTTTATTCGTAACCCCGGTTGGTAGATCGTTCAAGTGTCATCGTGAAATCGAAATCAATCTGTTTGATCCTTCGTATCAAGATCTTAAAGTGAAACTCCTCCTTAGAGAAATGACCATCGAACCTTTCATCTTCAAAAACAACGACTTTGGACCAGGTTAGTATTCAATTAGGTGATCAAATTACAATTTAAAACACATAATTTAACCGAACAATTTGCATAGAATACCTTTGCGCTGATGTTGGAGCTGGCTCGTTCCGCAGCGAAACAGCGCCATTTATATTTGGAAGTTTATTAGCTGTTTCAGCATTATTCACTGTCGCAGGTTATTCTATCTATCGTTACTTGAAAGTGAATAAAGTTCAGTACGATACGATGGAGTAAGAGAGTTAAATCTATTGTTGTTTTTTTTCTTTGTTTTTTTTTTAAATTCTTTTATGGGTTTTACTTGTTTTCGTTTTTTGTTTTAAATATCAATCTCCAGCATTTCCGTTGCTACTTCCCTGTTTTCATGATCTCCATTTTGTTGCTTTGTGTTTGCGTTTTAACAAAAATTGTGATAAGTCTTGTTCTTTTCTAGTCTTTTGCTTCTTATAATTTTTAAATAGCCATTGCTCTCTCTCTACGTTTATAGTATTTGATATTTCTCTATTATTCTCGTAACATTCTCAAGAATTTCATTAAGATTTTACTCTTTCCCGATGCTATTTTTGTTTTCATACTTGGTGTGCTTCGTTTTTTCCATGGATTTCTCAAAAGGCTCGTTTATGCTCTCTGTTTCTTATTTTAATTTATCATTTATTCGGTTCGTTTTGTAATTTTTTTATCTAATGATGCTATAAGATGCTGGTATATGTAGATTCTGTTACCTTAGTCAATTCTAGCCTTTTTCTTGAATTATTTTCCAATTTTTATTTTATTCGAGAGATTTCGTTCCTATATCCTTCGCCTTTTGAATTTTTTCGCGTCAATTGATTGTAGCCATTTTTTTACCATTTGTCGACATTTTTTTACCGGCTGCTAAAAAATTTCAATTGGAATTTATTTTTGTATTTTGGTTTTAAAAAGCACAAATGAGATACTCGAAAAATTCATTAAGTTTAATTAGATTCTTCCGCTAAAATTTTCGTGTTTTTTTTATAGCATATCAAATGCACTGTTTAGTTACCAATTAAAATGAAAATATAAAATTCTAGTCTACCTTGAAATTTACCCCTTATTCATATATCTATTTTATATGACCTCGAATCAAAACTTGCATAAAATGCATTCATGCTTTAAAATCAAGAAAAAATTGACGGATGAAAAAATTAATTAATCATTAAAGAGAATCGTATGCTAGTTCACATAGTTTTAGTACCCCTGTACATATCATATAATCATATCTTTTAAAATAGGTAAATAAATAGCAATATTGAATATAATCATGGCACTTATTTCCTCGAAACTTTTCCATATCCTGAAGTACGTTTCGATGTGAAATAAGGTGCCTCGTAAGTATCATTTTTTCAAGACTTATCTTCAGTATAAATTTTTAAAAAATCCATTTTATTTTATATATATATTTTTTTCATCGTAATTTTTTTCTATTTACTAAAGACATACTTTTTACGTTATTTCAATTTAAAATGATTATCTCGAGTAGACTTTACTTAATGAATTAAATTAATTTCCATGGAGAAGTATTGCCATATTTTATAACATAGTTTTAGTACCCCTGTACATATCGTATTATTTTTATTAAACGTACAGAAGTTAAATTAATATATCCCCGAATATTTCAAATTTGCCATTTCATATCTTCATTTATGATAATATCTCATTTCGGGATGAAGTTCTTCTCCATATACCAAATAGTATTATTTTTCCAAGACTTATCTCTGCCGAATACATAATAATTGTGATACAGTGGTCTCAGAGGTGTCTTTAGGTGATTATTCCTTTATACTTTTTCTTATAATTACAACGTGCTTTTTCGAAAGTAAAAAAGACATGAAAAAATAGTCAAAAATTAAATTATTTTATGCGTCAATTATCTATAAGATATGTGCATATCCCTTAAGTCTATATTCCTTTTAATGCTAATTTAGAATTCGATTCAAGAAAGGAAAAATAAAGGCAGGCATTTATTAATTGTTATTTTTGCTTATTTAGTGTTCTTTATTATGAAGTTGTATCCTCTTAATTAAAAAAAAAAAAAGAAAAATACATGATTTAACGCGATTTTGTTTTGTTGTTTACTCTAGGTAAGTGGAAAATACGTTGTTTGCGAAGAATACCCTTCGTTGTCGTCGTCGCTCGACTCCTTCGAAGAAAAATTATATCTCGATTCGCGTATTATCGATTTCGTCGTGGTCGTCGATGAATTCCGCTCGTCGTGATGTTTAGTAGACCTGTTTGGTAAATTTTCCGCACAATTGACGCAAGAAGTAAGACTAACGCATGCAAAGTGTATAATGAAAAGATATTTAGGGAGGTTGATGCGAAACATCGTATAATGAAAATACGCGAACGTCGATAAGCGGCTTAACAACGAGATTTCATAATGTTAGCGTAAGATTCGAACTGTGTGGCTGCGCCGCGGACCATGCACACCGGCGCATTTGACGCGGCGAGGGGAGAATAAGGATACGAAAAATCGGCGCTCACAATAGAAGGGATTACAAGGCGTCAACGACGTAATAACGCGTGTAAATCCTATTGTGTACTTTGTCGCGCTATTTTAACCTATTGGGATGTTTTTGTGATGTCCTCGACGGTCGTGCTTGACAAGTTGTAGTCTTTCAGCGAGGTATTGTTGCGTGGTTACCAGGTGCCGGGGGCGAGGCGTAACCTGAACCTTTTTCACAATGATCCCTTCGCGTTTCATCGCGTTTATAATCCGTACGCGAACGCGCGTCCTGAGTAAATTAGATTTAACGCGTAGACCATTGTCGGGAAATTTTCGCAAAAATTTTCTCGCACGGTGGAGTCGTGTTTCGTTGCGATGTGGAGGTGGAGATCGCGTGTGGATGAATTCGTGAATTTAGCTTGTGTTGTGGTTACGTAATACGTGATGAGGAATGGGGTGCGGGAGGCAGCGTGATCTAGTTGTTCGTGGTTCTACGACTATTTGCAAACGTTTACGAGGTCGAGTTGGTTTGAAATTTCATTCAAGTGTGATTTCTGTACCAAATTGAAACTCGTCGAATTCGACGAACGAAACGAATTCTGGAGAAAAATGTCCAGAGCATATGAAACAATTATCGAAAATGAAAAATGCTCTTCTCTCAATTCCCATCAACTTTTAAGAATTTATTTTAACGATTTTACCCTCAGGTTGACCTTTGATCGACCAAAGATCTTTTTATATAAGATAATATTGCTGAACAGAATGAAAAATTTTCATGATTACGTAATCTGGTAGTTTTTAATGCTTCAATAAGAAGACTCCGAAGAGTTTCCGAAAGCGTTGCTAGAACATTTGAGCGTTCTGTAAGAATTTCCGGAAAATTGTTGAAAAATTTGCCGAAAATTTGCAGAAAGTTGATTAAAAGTTGGCTGGAAGTTTGCCAAAAGTCTGCTAGAAATTTGCAAAGGCCTGTTTGTAAACTTCCGGCGAACTTCTAGCAAGCCTTTGGTAAACTTCCAGCAAACTTTCACCAAACCTCCAGCATATTTTTGGCGAATTTTCGCCAATCTTCCAGATTTCTTAATTTTTTAAAACACCTACATTTAGAAAATTGATAGTCAATTGTTAATAACGAGTATCGACTTCTTTGTGAAATCAATGAAATATTTAATTCTGAAAACATTCCAAGATTGATTTACTTTTCAATCGAAAAAAAAAACAATTGAAAAGTAATGCAGGATTATCGTATATTTAAGTTAATTGAATTATCATGTTATTTGATTATTTTGACAAATTGAAAATTAGCATATTGTATTGAATAAGCGAATTTAAACCCGTTTTAGAGAGTTTTCCTCGAAATTTACCCATGAGATACGCCAGGTGGGCCTATTGGCGGATTTGGGCATATCGGTAATATTGGATTTGCCGCTGTATCTCCTGGCTGACGACAAACGATCCGTCCCCGTGGTGATGGACTCGATGTAGGACATAATGCCAAATTCGTATTTGCACTTTCATCACCTTCCAGTCGACAAACGTATCCATTTGTTGGGAAGACAAAATTGACAATTAAAATTGCCAATAATATTACCTGTAAAAAAAACACAGCCCACCGTATCAAACGTGTTTCATTAACGTAACCCAACCAAACAATAGTTTTTTATTTAAATAAAAAATTGAATATTACCTTTTGAAAGGGTAGGTGATCCATTGTGAAGTTGGACTGATGGAAAAATTAAATATAAAACTAAATTGCTCCTAAGTTTTTCAAATGAGAACATAAAAATGAATGAAAATCGATGATGAAATTTTAAAAGTAATCGTAACAATGATGAAATGTATTTATACTTTGTTTATTTCGTTGTTTATCGACTCCAAATTGATATGGATATTGGATAACCTAGTCATGACCTTGAAATATGCATAAATAAGTGAAGAAATCTGTTCAAGAGCTGCGGATAATTGCATCTTTTATTGCTAATCAGTTGATCACTTTTTCGCGATATGGTAATTTATTTATGCATTTGATATATTTACGAGAAAATTTCAAGCGTATTTTGTTACCCGTAATTTACGGTAATTTTCGCAAGATCTATCAATAGTCAAAATTTATTGAAATTTTTCATAAAAAGAGAAATGTCAGAATTGATTGACGAGCTTTATTCGGTATCAAATTTGAGATTTAATCGGTTTACATTAAATTAATATACATTTTTTTTCACATAAAATTATTACGTGAAATATTTATTTCGATTATTTACATTTTTATTGGAATTAAAAAATAATATCACAATACTTATATTTTACACATATTAATCAACTCATCACACTAATTTACAAAATTCGATATTCCGCTTACAAATGACGAAATCACGAAAAATAAAAATAAATAAAATATAACAAAGTACATTAAATACATGAGTAAATACTTACATACCCCAACAACCATTTTTATTTTATAAAATTTTTTTAACTAAAGGACTTGTAATGGAGGTGCTACTTGTGGAAGTTCTCCGCACGGTATTTCGTTTGGATTAGAATTATCGCCTGGTTCTCGACATACAACACCATTCACTAATAACGCAAAATCAACGGTCAATATGACCAGCGATAAAAATACCTGTGAAAAACACTTTTCCTACATTTCGATTCAGTTTCACGACGAATAATTTAGTAAAAACTATGTGCTTACTTTTAAGGTACACAATTCTTTCATTCTTTGGACGAAGGTGGATTTCAAAAGGTGCAGGGTGAAGCCCAAGTAAATACGTAAATATAACACACCAGCGAAAAATTAACCATTAGTATGCAAATTGTTGGAAATCAAAACACACAAAACTATATGAACTTGTTGAAACACTTCGTGTAAATTTTCTACTTTCAAACGCGTCGTATAATTTTTACTGCCATAACAAACCCATATCACGGAGTTCAAAAGTTATTTGATAAGTATATTGTTAAAACTGAAACGGTGTTCTGTCTACCAAAGAACGATAATTTTTTCAAACTTGATAAAATAGGTTTTGGTTTAACGTAAATTTCTGACCGTAGTGAAATTTTAGTGGGGAGTCGCGCAAACAACATTATTTTAAGTTTTTGCATTAAATGCAATTAAAAATGATAAATATGCGATTTCCTGAGACTCGTTTACGATAAATGGATGTTTCATGTTGGGCGAGATTTATTAATCTTTCGTCAATCAGAGCATGTAATATGGAAGCATTTACTATCGAAAATCTAAAGTAATTTCCGTCCATGTTCCTTTTCTTGGGGTTACTTTGAAAGCACGAGGTACTTTGAAACTTATTTAATTTCGCGTGTATCACTTTTTCGATATCTTGTCACGTAGTGAATTATTAACAAAATGATATTCAAGTTACCAAATTCGAAAAGACGATACGTTTATTTAATTACATGTCAAGTGAATAAAACACTAAAAAATGAACGTTCGGTGGTGCAACTCGAAATAAAACCAATAGTTTCTACGCGAAAACCAAAATTAAACCTTCACATCCACATATCCGATAGTTTTGGAAATTATCAATGAGATACTACAGGATATGGACCACCTATCGGATATTCAGGACATATTCGTAAACGTAGATTCCGAAAATCCCAAGGTTTTCGACAAACGAAACCATAATTTATGGCGAAATTCCCCATCACTACGAACGCAAAGAAAAACACCTGCGGAAAACGCATAAACACCATTTAACAACGATAAAAAATTATTTAAATAAGAATAAAACGTGAATACCTACTTTGTAAATACATGATTTCTTCATTTTAAGTAGGTACGACCTAAGGATTGTCCTACCAAATGCAAAGCTCAAACCATAATAAAACTATTTACGACTGAAAACATTCAACAAAATGTAACAAGCGACTTTACGAATTTCTTAGTAAATCGATTTACAAAAGATAGAGCGTTTTGTTGTAAAATTTTTGGCGATAACAAAAAATAGCGATAATAATTTTTAGATATAAGGTTAGGGAATTATAAAGGAAATGGGGTGTGATATTAATAAAAATCATTCTTCAAGAACATTTTAAATTGATGAGAAAATACATATAATGTTTTCACCTCATAATCCGTAGTATTCACAATTTACAGTAATTCGATGAAAAACTGTTCGTAATTGTAGTATAATTTCCTGTAATTTTTTAGTAACCGATTGCCCACAAGTTACGAAAAATTACCGAGAAATTACAGGTAATTACCAATAAATTACAAGTAATCACTGGTGAATTTTCGGTAATTTCCAGTAAATTTGTGGTAATTAGTGGTAAATGACTGGTCATTACGGTTAATTACCATTGATTACGTTGACAAATTACGAGTAATTACTGGTAATAACCGGTAATTGCTGGTAAATTACAGGGAATTACTGGTAATGTCAGAATATTGAATGTGATTACTAATGAATTGCTAGAAATTGTTCGTAATTGTAGGATAATTATCAGTAATTTCTTATTAACCAATTGCCCACAAATTACGGAGAATTCCCGAGAAATTACAGGTAATTACCAATAAATTACACATAGTCACTGGTAAATTTTCGGTGATTACTAGTAAATTTGTGGTAATTACTGATAAATTGAGGGTAATTACTGATAAATTGTGGGTAATTACTGGTAAATGACTGGCCATTACGGTTAATTACCGTTGATTACGTTGACGAGTTACGAGTAATTACGGGTAAATCTTGGGTAATTACTGATTAGTTATAAGTAATTACTGGTAATAACGTGTAATTGCTGGTAAATTACAGGCAGTTACTGGTAATTGCTGGTAAATTGCGGGCAGTTACTGGTAATCGTCAGAATATTGCATGTGATTTCTAACAAATTGCTAGTAATCAATTAGTTATTGATGAACTACGCATGCGCAGTTATCGATACCGGATGGCACGCTATTCCTCTTGTGGGTCATGGTCATTTAATTACCCGTTAATTAACATTGCGTACTCGATGATAATCGGTGACGTTTTAAAGAAGTTTTTATTCTGAATCCACTGTGTAATCCTTCTCCTTCCTATTTTCCCCTCTTTCGAGCAAAAAACTGAATAGCGGTAATATTTACCAAATATGCAGTAAATGGCGATAATTTGAAGATAATTGTCGGTAACGAATAAAGTGATTCGAGGGTAATTTCGTGCGAAATAATTCGTCGATCATAAATTATAACCGGAATTTTCACGAAATACGTCGATTAAACGTAAAATCGTGACAACTTTCTTCGAATCGCGAATCATTTCGAATTCGCCACTCGTTTTTAATCATCGTCGAAACGAATTTGTCGTTTAGGTGCATGTTGAAACCTCAGCAAAACGTATTAATTGCTTTATCGTGGGCGTTTCAATGTCAAAATATGCCATTTTTGCGAACGCCATATATCACAGTCAAATTTCCCTTCCACTTTTAGCCGCATCGAAAGATCGCCAACGAGCGAATTTGTCTTTAAGAGCGAATGAGAACGATTAAATTTTATCGCGAAACGTTCGCCATGTATCATTTGACCTCTTCTCCTCCATCCTCGTTTTTTCCACTTAGCGGATAGAAAATACAATTCAGCGAAAACGTACGGTCGATGTCGAAGCGTAGATTTAACTAGAAAATCGTTTATATCGAAGAATGCACGTATAGTTGACAAGGAGATGTAGTATACGAGCGACGACAAATGACGGTGATCGGCATTGACATCGTGTGCGCGAACCAACGCGAGACGAGGCTAATTAACAACACGTCTGAAATTTGGAAAATGACGCGTATCATTCGACACCTCCGATTCCTCGCACACATTGTCGAAGAAATTTGGCAACTCTTGATGTAGGAGGAAAGGAAAAAAACACGCGATGTATCGTAACGCATCGAGATGTGTAATTCGAAAGAGGACAAAAAAAGGAGCTCGGATTAAAAAGCGTACAGATATAGTCATCTTTAACCATAAATAAATCCGCCGGGTACACGTATCTCGTATTCGAGAAGAAGGGGAACGCGGGATAGACGAGCGGAGACAGCGAACTTATAAAAATCGGTGCACGATGAGTGATAACCGAAGCTAGCGTGTAAATGAAACGTTGCACGTTTACAAAATATGTCATTTTTTGTGCCAGCTTTATGTACATAGATCCATAGCGCCCTTCGTACGAAGTCGAGAATACGTCGAGGTATTTTAATAAACAATAAAAGTCTTACGAGTATGAGATACACACAGGAAATGATTTATGTATTTTTTCTGCGCGCCTTCGACTCGAAGATTCGTCGAATAGCGTAGCTAACGTACTCGTAGCTTTCCCACACTCGACGATTACCCTACGTTGCATTTTTCTAAGGTGAGAACAATGCATCTGGTTAAAGGTCGCCGTAGAAAATACACATCGCGTACGTGCTGACACGAGACATTAACGACTCGACCAACGCATAGGCGAAAAAAGTAAAATTTCGCTGACTCCAAGGAACGCTCCCTCGACCGACGAATTCTACGTATTTCTTAACACCGAAGTGAAAATTTACCGAGGTTCGTGTCGGAGTAACGCGGACGCGTTTTTTCCACACCTCGCCGATTGTCGGTAATTAATAGAATTTCCCTAACTGGACAGTCACGCCGGAGATGCGTCGAATTAAGAATATCTTCGCGTATAAGCGAACGGATAAAATGTCACAAAGGGACCAATTATGCCAAGTAACACGTTTTGCTTATTAAATTACACGTCCGAATGATAGCAGCCCTTTTTTTTTCCACCCTATGGCGCTGCAAAGAAAGTAGTCTCGAGGGGTTAAAAACATACTTGTTATCCGCCTCTACAGACGTGTTTTAATATTAACCGATTCGCCTCGTAGGCTTATTCGAGTTAATTACGCGGATTCGATAAGCTCGATGGGGTTGGTGCGTCTCTTGATGGAGCATTGTTAGGTGCAAATATCGCGTCATCGCGGTTAATTGATTTGTGTTTTGGAAAAGAATAAACGAAAATTACCTCGTGTTTGGTGCCGTGCTTGTAGTAGTAGAAATCGGTTTCGTTGAATTCGCCGAACTGTGAAAATTAAACGTGTATTGATGAAGTCATTTGGAGGTCTTGTGGTGATTCGAGTTGCCCCCGAAATATTACCCCGTCCATGGTGTATGCTATCCTATCGTCGAATGTATCGTTCAAGGGTGCGAGCTGCGAGTCGTCCCAGGCGACGTAAGATGAATGATTAGCGTCGTATGATGAGATATCCTCGTCCGTGGTGATATTCTGTAACGAGCAGGAATACAAGTTTTGTAAAAAGTTCGTATTTTACGCGTGAAATGGATCGGTGAATGAACGTGCGAATGAGTCAACTCGGAAAATTTATCAAAAAATGTATTTTACTTTTAAATCGATTAAATTTTGGTTATTTCAGACGTAAATTACTGTATTTACGGTAACTACAATCTTTATTTACCATCGGTTTGGTAATCTCGGTTATTTTAATAGCGAATAACCGAATTTACGGTATTCGCAATTGTAATTTACCGCTGAATTTCTAATTTCCAAACACTATTTCGGTCATTTCAAACGTATATTACCGAATTTAGGGTAATTACTGTTGTCACTTGCATCTGATTTTATAATTTTGGTCATTTTAGACGTAAATTACTGAATTTACGGTAATTACCACTGTTACTTTCCTTCAATTTGGTAATTTCAGTAATTTCAGACGTAAATTACTGAAATTACGGTAATTACTATCGTTATTTACATCCCAAATTACTAATTATCGGACAAAAGTTCGGTTATTTCATGCATAAATTACCAAATTTTCGGTAATTACCATTGTTACTTACTTCCAATTTGGTAATTTTAGTAATTTCGTATGTAAATTACTGAAATTACGGTAATTACTATCGTTATTTACTACCCAATTACTAATCATCGAACAAGAGTTCAGTTATTTCATATGTAAATTACCGAATTTACCGTAATTACCATTGTTACTTACTTCCAATTTGGTAATTTCAGTAATTTCAGACGTAAATTACTGAAATTACGGTAATTACCATTGTTATTTACATCTCAAATTACAAATTATCGGACAAAAGTTCGGTTATTTCACACGTAAATTACCGAATTTACGGTAATTACCATCGTTTTTTACCGCCAAGACACCGAGTTACTAATTACCAAATCGTTCAACGAGGAACAGTATTGTTGAACATTACCGTATTTTACCGTAAATTATCATCAATTATGGTAATTACGCGTAATTTACTATGGTAAAATAAATTCACGAAATGTCGAACTTTTTAATCGAATTTTGATGAAATATGCGATAATTTTTTTAATTTTTGGTTAATCAGTTGCAAATTTTTGATTACTAATTTAATTATGGAATAACAGTTGATTACTATAGTGAAATATCGGAATAACTCAAATGGGAAGATGATAATTTCGCAGATATTATCGAGTGTCCTCTTATAAAATTTGTGGACCCGCAGCTCTAGTTGCCTAAGTGTGTCAGGGAACTTTTCCAGGAGGTACATATTTGGTTGTTGAAGCGACATAAGCTCGTGGAGGTGTGTTTACTTGGCGATGTCAAGAATTCTGCCATGGAGATATGCCTTCCGATAAAAATTTATGGTCACCTTTCACCCTCCCTCCTACGAACACAATTTTTTAATGTTGAGTTTTATTCGAATAATCTGGATAATTTTATGTAAACGAATTTTAATCAACATGAGTGAAAGTGACCTTTTATCTGTGCAATAATCGTCGTCTTTGTCCCTGCTCCCCTCTCCACCCCTCCCATTATACCCATATTTCCCGTATACCGTCCCAGACCAGTACATCCGACGAAAATCGCCTCGAAGGGAAAAACTACCGAAAACAAAAAACAAACAATCGGCAATTTTTACGCGTCAACATATCCTTTGGCGATTTCCACGCCGATCGCATTAAAGGTTATCAAGGCGGACAATGGGAAATTCGCGGAAAAACGATTATAATTAATCAGACGTTTCGAACGTGTCTGTTGGCGTGTTTTTTTCGCCACTTTTCCCGTATTCGTAGGTTTTAAAAAGAAACGCCGAGTATCGCGTATTGCTTAATTTAATTAACGTGAGACAAATAACGTCTAGCCGAAATTCCATCGTTAATTTTTTGCCTTTTTGAATATTTTTCTAATTTTTTTTCCGCGTTTAAGCGTCTAGAGTATTTGGTTTCGGGTGGCGTGTGCGTGTTCGGGGCGTGAAATCCGACGCGTCTTTTTGCCAAATGCGCGTACAGATACGACTGAGTCGAAAGTCTGGAGACGCGCGTATCGTATTTAATATTTAGCGTTTTTTTTTTCTCTCCTGTGTACCTCTCCGCATGGCCGTTAATCTTTTTCGGCGTGTCTGCGTTTCGTGTACGCGAGATAAAAAAAATACTAAATTACCTAGAACAACATTATGCGTATTGTGTAATTAACATCCGCCAAAGTGGCCTGGTGTTTACATTGCAATACGATACGCGGACAATGTTTTTATATACGCGGCGCGTAGATTGACGCATCGTCTCCGAATATTTGTGGTAGCGCGATGAACCAATTATAAAAATAAATTATAGCTTTTCTTTATAATTCATTTACTATGAAATACGACGTGTTTGTGTCAGGTTTACGTATTAAAGCGTAATTACGAGGCGGCCTTAGGCACTGGAAGGGTGATAAGCTGTGTCGGCCGAATGTGCTGTAGAAAAGGCCGACGTTGATTTACGCCCTTGGGCGAGGATTCAATTAAGGAGAAGGCGACCTGGGTTGAGGTATAATGGAGATGGAGTTATATGAGGCGTTACAACGCGCTTTAGCTCGATGAACGCGCGATTATCTCGGAGGGAATTTTTGGCAAGATATGGAGAAATTTTTTTCAATGAAGGTGAAGCGGCGTATATCGGAAAAACGACACAGGAAATGGGTCGTGGTGTGCTTGATAATTATTCGTCGCGTTTACGTAGTAATTTTTTTCCGCTTAGAGCTGGCCGCCGTCGTGCAATACGATAGCTCAGCGGATAAGCGAAACAATGAAATATTTTTAATCGTCTGGCTCTTATAATTGTTTATTTCCTGACGAGTAATTTAATTCATTAAACTGGAAGTGTAAACAAGCCGAAATTCTTGTTCATTGATAAATACCATTTGGTATTTTTGCCACGATCCAACGGAAGAATTTACCGGTCGTAGGGGTTATCGATTTGTTATCAACGTGCTAAATACGTAATAGTAGTTTTATTTTTCCACTATTTCGTCCTTTTCGTACCTTTTTTCGCTTTTACAACGTGTCAAGTATTTATCTGATATATTCTTTGTATACGTCTTGGAACAATGTATTAAGAATGATGGGTGCTGAAGTATTTCATGAAGTGCGTGTGTGAATTAAATACATTATAATACGTGTCGACGGCGACGTTTTACATTGTATTGTGTTATTTTGTGCATATACATTTATCGACCAGGCGAAGGAATTGTCGTGTGAACGGACGATGTTACACGTGGTGCCGTTTTATCCTAGATCAGCTTTATTTTTATCGCGAAACATGGCGTGCGAATTTGTGGGTGGTGACGTGAAATACAAAGATGTACCTGGTGCATCGAAAGATCTGATGCGAATGTTTAGCTGGGCCCCGGAGGCCGTGGTCGTCCGAAGGAAGAGCCAAAGTTTACCAAGGGTTCGTTTATGGTATTGTGTACGAGGTATTGTTGCGAGGTGTTGGTTTTGCAAGATTGGCCTTGGTGTAGTGCCGGATTAAGGTTTATGATTTCAAGTGGAATGTGAGGTGCGAAGGGGCAAAGATTTTGAAGTACTTGGAAACGTCTTACGGGAATTTTTATATGCTGTTCTACGACGAAATTGAAAAATTTCCTGATTTTTTAGAGGGCGAGAGGAAAGGGAGAGGGATGAGAAATGAATTTTCTCAAGTTCTGATCGATATTATTGGTGGAGTTTTCTACAAATGACGTCAGGAATACAAAGCGTCGACGTGAAAAAACGTAAAAATTATTTTATATAGAATAATTTGTAAAAAAAATCATGTAACATTTTAAATGATTGAAAAGTCGATAATTCGATTGCGATTCGCTGATTTTAAATTGCGATTTTGTTATTTCAATGTTGTTTTGATTTCGATTTTTTTATATCGGTATTTAAATTTTGTTATTTCGAGTTTGAAATTCGATTTCGATTTTTCGATTATTGATTACGATTTTTTTATTACCGATTTCGATACCTCAATTTCATCGTTTCCACTATAAATTTTCAAATTACAGGTCAAGGAAAACGGGAGGTGGGAGGGGGCGGAAGATCAAACGTAATCGATTTCAATATTTCAACACAATTTTTTTCGATGGGTATTTTTCGATTTCGATATTTTGATGTAACGATATTTTATTGTTTTAACTTCATAATTTCTATTTCGATATTTCGATTCTAGGTTTTGATTTCGATTTTGGTACTTTGATTTTACAATTTCACTATTTCAGTATTTCAATTTTGTTGTTTCAACTTCAAAATTCAATTTCGATTTTTCGATTATCGATTATGATATTTTGATACTTCGATGTTTCGATGTTTCAATTTTTTACTTTGACTTCTCAATTCGATTTCGATTTCTCGATTATCGATTTTGATATTTTTTCCTCGACGTTGATATTTTGGTATTTCGATGTTTTAATCTTATTATTTCTACTTCAAATTTTCAATTTTGATGTTCTGATTTTAGGTTTTAATTTCAATTTTGGGATTTCAATGTCGCAATTTCGATATTTCAATTTCGTTGTTTTGACTTCAAAATTTCATTTCGATTTTTCGATTATCGATTTTGATGCTCTAATGTTGATATTTCGATGTTTCAATTTTTTGTTTCGACTTTCGATTTCGATTTTTCGTTCATTGATTACGATTTTTTTTTGTTATTGATATCGATACCAGAGTTTTATCGTTTCCACTATAAATTTTCAATTTCCATATTCAAATTACAGGTTTTGATTTCAATTTTTCGATGGGCGTTTTTCGATTTTGATATTTTGATGTTGCGATTTCAATATTTCAATTTTGTTGTTTCGACTTCAAAATTCCATTTCGATTTTTCGATATTTCAATTTTTGTTTCGACTTTCGATTTTGATTTTTCGATTATTGATTACGACTTTTTTATTATTGATTTCGATACCTCAGTTTTATCGTTTCCACTATAAATTTTCAATTTCTATATTCAAATTACAGGTTTTGATTTCAATATTTCAATATTACAATTTTTTTCGATGGGTGTTTTTCGATTTTGATATTTTGATGTTGCGATTTCAATATTTCAATCTTGTTGTTTCAATTTCAAAATTCGATTGTCGATTTTGATAGTTTGATTTTTCGATGTTGACATTTTATAATTCCGATGTTTCGATATTTCAACTTTGTTGTTTCGACTTCAAAATTCGATTTCGATTTTTCGATTATCGATTATGATATTTTGATACTTCGATGTTTCAATTTTTTATCTCGACTTCTCAATTCGATTTCGATTATCGATATTTCAATTTTGTTGTTTCGACTTCAAAATTTGATTTTGATTTTTCGATCATCGATTATAATATTTTGATACTTCGATGTTTCGATGTCTTAATTTTTTATTTCGACTTCTCAATTCGATTTTGATATTTTGATCCTTCAATGTTGATATTTTGATGTGTCAGTTTCGACTCTTCAATTTAAATTGTGATTATTTGATTGCGATATTTAGTTTTGCTATTTATCGTACTCATGTTTCAATGGTTTCGATTTTTTATCGTTGATTCTTCAATTTCAGTATTTCATGATTCGATTTTTGATCATAACTTCGATATTTCGATATTGATCTTTTGATTCTGAATTTTCGATTTTTATTCTTTTATTACGATATTTCGATCATTCAATTTAAAAACACGAATTTCAATATTCGAAGTTTTTATTGCAATTTTGCAATTTCAGTTTCAACGAAAATTTAAAAAAAAAAGAAATATGCTCTTTTTAAAATTATTAAGAAGGTATGAGCTTTTTTGATACAAGAAAATTTGACTAAAAAAAATGCAAAATGAGAAACTTCAGAGCAAAAATTACTTAGTGCTTAAAAATCAAATGACTAAAAAATAGAATTATCAGCTTTTTTAAAATTGAAAATAACGTGAAAATATTTATATTAATTTTATACCTTAAGCTCGAACATAAAACGAAAACAATCATTCCAAATACCGACTTTCTCCGTACATCCATAACATCCTTGCCAAGGAAAATCCCTTTCCTTGTGCAAGGAAAAATAGCCGCGGAAAAAAAAAACGACATAGAAAATGGTTTCATTAGCGAAATATCACAAATCGATATAGACACGGTCTTCTTACCTCGAAGACATCGGGTCGGCGGCGTCGGCGGTGTGCGGCGGTTTGTACGCGCGTCATTGAAACACCTGGCCTATGCACCTAGCCAGCCAAGTGGAAGGGGTTATCATCGGCGATGATGTAACGCACCAATAAGAGTCTAACGTTGTGATAAAAACCAATAGAAAACCAAGCGCGGAGTTTAAGGGGAGATTGTTTTGAAGACACGAAGGGGCGGCGTTGCGTTTATGGGTCGTTTTCGTCTCGGTGAATATTCCGCAGCAGCCCTATAATTTCATTTTAATCTGTAAAACGAAAGCAACCTTTACGAGGAATTATGGTCGGTTTTCTTCGTCGTTTTTTCTCGTCTCCGTGTTGTTATCGTTCGCGAATTCGCTAGTTTTTCCGTTCGGTGTGATCATGAATATCAACGTGCCTTCATTGCCGCTGGAAACTTTCATCGATAAGATCTCAAATTCGAACGAGTCGCGTAATCCGTACAAGGAAAAGTTGCCGTTGAAGGAACCCACCGTATCGGATTTTCTCGCCAAAAAATCCCTATCTTTTTCGCCCGAACAAATTACATGCATTTGCGAAACACTCCAGCAATCCGGAGATATCGATAAATTAGGCAGATTCCTGTGGTCGTTGCCCGAAAACGACGCCCTAAACGGGCACGAGGCCGTGTTACGTGCCAAAGCGGTGGTTTCCTTTTATCGCGGTACTTACCGCGAGCTTTATCATATTCTCGAGAGTAATAACTTCGACGTCAAGTATCATGCCGAACTACAACACATGTGGTTCCAAGCGCACTACAACGAAGCGGCTAAAATTCGCGGCCGGAGTTTGGGCGCCGTCGATAAATACAGACTCCGCAAGAAGTACCCCTTACCCAAGACTATCTGGGATGGCGAAGAAACCGTCTACTGTTTCAAAGAGAAATCACGAAATGCCCTCAAAGACTCCTACGAAAGGAACCGATATCCTACTCCAGATGAAAAGAAGAACCTATCTAAGAAGACCGGATTAACATTAACCCAAGTCAGTAACTGGTTTAAGAATCGAAGACAAAGGGACAGAACGCCTCAGCAGAGGAGGTAAGTGACATTAATTTATTTACACATTTTAATCACAATGCGTTATTCATCGAACGTTTTAAATTATAATACCATCTCAAGGGGAAGATCTACCTTGTACCGACTCCCTTCGGGTTTATTAATAACGCATTTCTAACTTGTGTATGCTCGGGGACGTGTACTTGTCGAGGTTTTATTTACAAAAGGCGTGTCCTTATATGGTAATTATCGCAGTTCAAGGGACCGTGTTTTTCGTCCATTACTCTAGGGAGGATTTGATAGAAGAAAATGGATAACCAAAAGTTATATATTTCATTTTTATCAGCCCTATATCGAAAATGTGATATTTTGGAAATTTATGGAAACGATAAGAAATTAATTTAATCGGAGTTGTTCTGGAAATTGTAGTCGTGTAATCGTCGAATTATCGCTTAAATATTTTTTATCTTCGAAATTCCCAATGATTTTTATCAAAAAAAAAATTAAACCCGAGAAAAATATCCTTAACCGACAAGATACAAAATTAGGAAAATTTTGAAAATTTTTTTCGACCCTCGAAATCCCGTTTAAATTTACCTAAAACCTAGAAATCATTTAATATCACTTTATCGTACTTGAGGAATTCTTAATAAAAGGCTAAAATTAGTTAGAAAATAAAGAGGAGTTTTCTACCCAAAAAAAAGTGATTTTTCACGAAAAAAATCAATTTGTGTAAATACGTAGAATAATATTGATTATAGAATAATCCTAATTTTGATCGCGAGAAATTAACTTAATGAATATTATTCTATTTCGAATTTAAATAAATGTTTTTTTTTATATTAAATTGGTGAAAGTAATTAATAAAATATTTATTTTGAGGAATAGTACTGAATTACTCGTGTTTTTTTTACTTTCTTACGTAAAAAAGTTGAAAAAATCTTCGAAAATAAATTTGTATTTTTCATTAAATTTTTCCTCCAAAAAACGGTTTAATTCACTTTAAAAAAACAATATTTTATTTCAAATTAACGTATTTTTTTATTTTATAACA